>JAXIVJ010006962.1:20000-22500 GCA_036785665.1 Chirona hameri
TGATGATGATGTTGCTGATGATGATGTTCCTGAGGATGATGTTGCTGATGATGATGTTGCTGATGAGGATGTTGCTGATGCTGATGTTGCTGATGATGATGTTGCTGATGATGATGTTGATGATGATGTTGCTGATGATGTTGAGGATGATGTTGCTGATGATGTTGCTGATGATGTTGATGATGATGTTGATGATGTTGTTGATGATGATGTTGATGATGATGTTGATGATGATGTTGATGATGATGTTGATGATGATGTTGATGATGATGTTTATGATGATGTTGATGATGATGTTGCTGATGATGTTGCTGATGATGACGTGAGACGGTGTGGTATGCCCGGAGGCGGTGTTGTATGCCCGGAGGCGGTGTTGTATGCCCGGAGGCGGTGTTGTATGCCCGGAGGCGGTGTGGTATGCCCGGAGGCGGTGTTGTATGCCCGGAGGCGGTGTTGTATGCCGGAGGCGGTCTGGTATGCCGGAGGCGGTGTAGTATGCCCGGAGGCGGTGTTGTATGCCCAAAGGCGGCTGTGGTATGCCCGGAGGCGGTGTAGTATGCCCGGAGGCGGTGTTGTATGCCCGGAGGCGGTGTGGTATGCCGGAGGCGGTGTAGTATGCCCGGAGGCGGTGTTGTATGCCCGGAGGCGGTGTGGTATGCCCGGAGGCGGTGTAGTATGCCCAGAGGCGGTGTTGTATGCCCGGAGGCGGTGTGGTATGCCCGGAGGCGGTACAACACCGCCTCCGGGCATGATGATGATAATGATGATGATGATGATGATGATGATGATGATGATGATGATGATGATGATGATGATGATGATGATGATGATGATGATGATGATGATGATGATGATGATGATGATGATGATGATGATGATGATGATGATGATGATGATGATGATGATGATGATGATGATGATGATGATGATGATTGATGATGATGATGATGATGATGATGATGATGTTGCTGATGATGATGTTGCTGAGGATGATGTTGCTGATGATGATGTTGCTGATGAGGATGTTGCTGATGATGATGTTGCTGATGATGATGTTGCTGATGATGATGTTGATGATGATGTTGCTGATGATGATGATGATGATGATGACGATGATGATGATGATGATGATTATGATGATGATGATCATGATGATGATGATGATGATGATGATGATGATGATGATGATGATGATGATGATGATGATGATGATGATGATGATGATGATGATGATGATGATGATGATGATGATGATGATGATGATGATGATGATGATGATGATGATGATGATGATGATGATGATGATGATGATGATGATGATGACGATGATGATGATGATGATGATGATGATGATGATGATGATGATGATGATGATGATGATGATGATGATGATGATGATGATGATGATGATGATGATGATGATGATGATGATGATGATGATGATGATGATGATGATGATGATGATGATGATGATGATGATGATGATGATGATGATGATGATGATGATGATGATGATGATGATGATGATGATGATGATGATGATGATGATGATGATGATGATGATGATGATGATGATGATGATGATGATGATGATGATGATGATGATGATGATGATGATGATGATGATGATGATGATGATGATGATGATGATGATGATGGATGATGATGATGATGATGATGATGATGATGATGATGATGATGATGTTGCTGATGATGATGTTGCTGATGATGATGTTCCTGAGGATGATGTTGCTGATGATGATGTTGCTGATGAGGATGTTGCTGATGATGATGTTGCTGATGATGATGTTGCTGATGATGATGTTGCTGATGATGATGTTGATGATGATGTTGCTGATGATGTTGAGGATGATGTTGCTGATGATGTTGCTGATGATGTTGATGATGATGTTGATGATGTTGTTGATGATGATGTTGATGATGATGTTGATGATGATGTTGATGATGATGTTGATGATGATGTTGATGATGATGTTTATGATGATGTTGATGATGATGTTGCTGATGATGTTGCTGATGATGACGTGAGACGGTGTGGTATGCCCGGAGGCGGTGTTGTATGCCCGGAGGCGGTGTTGTATGCCCGGAGGCGGTCTGTGGTATGCCCGTTGGCGGTGTTGTATGCCCGCAGGCGGTGTTGTATGCCCGGAGGCGGTCTGGTATGCCCGGAGGCGGTGTATTATGCCCGGAGGGCGGTGTTGTATGCCCGGAGGCGGTGTGGTATGCCCGGAGGCGGTGTAGTATGCCCGGAGGCGGTGTTGTATGCCCGGAGGCGGTGTGGTATGCCCGGAGGCGGTGTAGTATGTCCGGAGGCGGTGTTGTATGCCCGGAGGCGGTGTGGTATGCCCGGAGGCGGTAGTAGTATGCCCGGAGGCGGTGTTGTATGCCCGGAGGCGGTGTGGTATGCCCGGAGGCGGTACAACACCGCCTCCGGGCATGATGATGATAATGATGATGATGATGATGATGATGATGATGA
>JAXIVJ010006962.1:60000-63415 GCA_036785665.1 Chirona hameri
TGCTGATGATGTTGATGATGATGTTGATGATGATGTTGATGATGATGTTGATGATGATGTTGATGATGATGTTGATGATGATGTTGATGATGATGTTGATGATGATGTTGATGATGATGTTGATGATGATGTTCCTGATGATGTTGATGTTGATGATGATGTTGATGATGATGTTGATGATGATGTTGATGATGATGTTGATGATGATGTTGCTGATGATGTTGCTGATGATGTTGCTGATGATGTTGCTGATGATGTTGCTGATGATGTTGCTGGTGATGTTGCTGATGATGTTGCTGATGATGTTGCTGATGATGACGTGAGACGGTGTGGTATGCCCGGAGGCGGTGTTGTATGCCCGGAGGCGGTGTTGTATGCCCGGAGGCGGTGTGGTATGCCCGGAGGCGGTGTTGTATGCCCGGAGGCGGTGTTGTATGCCCGGAGGCGGTGTGGTATGCCCGGAGGCGGTGTTGTATGCCCGGAGGCGGTGTTGTATGCCCTGAGGCGGTCTGGTATGCCCGGAGGCGGTGTAGTATGCCCGGAGGCGGTGTTGTATGCCCGGAGGCGGTGTGGTATGCCCGGAGGCGGTGCAGTATGCCCGGAGGCGGTGTTGTATGCCCGGAGGCGGTGTGGTATGCCCGGAGGCGGTGTAGTATGCCCGGAGGCGGTGTTGTATGCCCGGAGGCGGTGTGGTATGCCCGGAGGCGGTGTAGTATGCCCGGAGGCGGTGTTGTATGCCCGGAGGCGGTGTGGTATGCCCGGAGGCGGTACAACACCGCCTCCGGGCATGATGATGATGATATGATGATGATGATGATGATGATGATGATGATGATGATGATGATGATGATGATGATGATGATGATGATGATGATGATGATGATGATGATGATGATGATGATGATGATGATGATGATGATGATGATGATGATGTTGCTGATGATGATGTTGCTGATGATGATGTTGCTGATGATGATGTTGTTGATGATGTTGCTGATGATGTTGCTGATGATGTTGCTGATGATGTTGCTGATGATGTTGATGATGATGTTGATGATGATGTTGATGATGATGTTGATGATGATGTTGATGATGATGTTGCTGATGATGTTGCTGATGATGTTGCTGATGATGTTGCTGATGATGTTGCTGATGATGTTGCTGGTGATGTTGCTGATGATGTTGCTGATGATGTTGCTGATGATGACGTGAGAAGGTGTGGTATGCCCGGAGGCGGTGTTGTATGCCCGGAGGCGGTGTTGTATGCCCGGAGGCGGTGTGGTATGCCCGGAGGCGGTGTTGTATGCCCAGAGGCGGTGTTGTATGCCCGGAGGCGGTGTGGTATGCCCGGAGGCGGTGTTGTATGCCCGGAGGCGGTGTTGTATGCCCTGAGGTGGTCTGGTATGCCCGGAGGCGGTGTAGTATGCCCGGAGGCGGTGTTGTATGCCCGTAGGCGGTGTGGTATGCCCGGAGGCGGTGCAGTATGCCCGGAGGCGTTGTTGTATGCCCGGAGGCGGTGTGGTATGCCCGGAGGCGGTGTAGTATGCCCGGAGGCGGTGTTGTATGCCCGGAGGCGGTGTGGTATGCCCGGAAGCGGTGTAGTATGCCCGGAGGCGGTGTTGTATGCCCGGAGGCGGTGTGGTATGCCCGGAGGCGGTACAACACCGCCTCCGGGCATGATGATGATAATGATGATGATGATGATGATGATGATGATGATGATGATGATGATGATGATGATGATGATGATGATGATGATGATGATGATGATGATGATGATGATGATGATGATGATGATGATGATGATGATGATGATGATGATGATGATGATGATGATGATGATGATGATGATGATGATGATGATGATGATGTTGCTGATGATGATGTTGCTGATGATGATGTTGCTGATGATAATGTTGTTGATGATGTTGCTGATGATGTTGCTGATGATGTTGCTGATGATGTTGCTGATGATGTTGATGATGATGTTGATGATGATGTTGATGATGATGTTGATGATGATGTTGATGATGATGTTGCTGATGATGTTGCTGATGATGTTGCTGATGATGTTGCTGATGATGCTGTTGATGATGTTGCTGGTGATGTTGCTGATGATGTTGCTGATGATGTTGCTGATGATGACGTGAGACGGTGTGGTATGCCCGGAGGCGGTGTTGTATGCCCGGAGGCGGTGTTGTATGCCCGGAGGCGGTGTGGTATGCCCGGAGGCGGTGTTGTGTGCCCGGAGGCGGTGTTGTATGCCCGGAGGCGGTGTGGTATGCCCGGAAGCGGTGTTGTATGCCCGGAAGCGGTGTTGTATGCCCTTAGGCGGTCTGGTATGCCCGGAGGCGGTGTAGTATGCCCGGAGGCGGTGTTGTATGCCCGGAGGCGGTGTGGTATGCCCGGAGGCGGTGCAGTATGCCCGGAGGCGGTGTTGTATGCCCGGAGGCGGTGTGGTATGCCCGGAGGCGGTGTAGTATGCCCGGAGGCGGTGTTGTATGCCCGGAGGCGGTGTGGTATGCCCGGAGGCGGTGTAGTATGCCCGGAGGCGGTGTTGTATGCCCGGAGGCGGTGTGGTATGCCCGGAGGCGGTACAACACCGCCTCCGGGCATGATGATGATAATGATGATGATGATGATGATGATGATGATGATGATGATGATGATGATGATGATGATGATGATGATGATGATGATGATGATGATGATGATGATGATGATGATGATGATGATGATGATGATGATGATGATGATGATGATGATGATGATGATGATGATGATGATGATGATGATGATGATGATGATGATGTTGCTGATGATGATGATGTTGATGATGATGTTGATGATGATGTTGATGATGATGTTGATGATGATGTTGCTGATGATGTTGCTGATGATGTTGCTGATGATGTTGCTGATGATGTTGCTGATGATGTTGCTGGTGATGTTGCTGATGATGTTGCTGATGATGTTGCTGATGATGACGTGAGAAGGTGTGGTATGCCCGGAGGCGGTGTTGTATGCCCGGAGGCGGTGTTGTATGCCCGGAGGCGGTGTGGTATGCCCGGAGGCGGTGTTGTATGCCCGGAGGCGGTGTTGTATGCCCGGAGGCGGTGTGGTATGCCCGGAGGCGGTGTTGTATGCCCGGAGGCGGTGTTGTATGCCCTGAGGTGGTCTGGTATGCCCGGAGGCGGTGTAGTATGCCCGGAGGCGGTGTTGTATGCCCGTAGGCGGTGTGGTATGCCCGGAGGCGGTGCAGTATGCCCGGAGGCGTTGTTGTATGCCCGGAGGCGGTGTGGTATGCCCGGAGGCGGTGTAGTATGCCCGGAGGCGGTGTTGTATGCCCGGAGGCGGTGTGGTATGCCCGGAAGCGGTGTAGTATGCCCGGAGGCGGTGTTGTATGCCCGGAGGC
>JAXIVJ010006963.1:0-63410 GCA_036785665.1 Chirona hameri
CGCCCCACCCTGGCAGACACTGCACAGTGCACCCAACCCTGGCAGACACTGCACATGGCACCCACCCTGGGATACACTACACATTGCACCCCACCCTGGCAGACACTGCAGCACAGTGCACCCCACCCTGGGAGACACTGCACAGTGCACCCCACGCTGGCAGACACACACTACACAGTGCACCCCACGCTGGCAGACACTGCACAGTGCACCCCACCCTGGCAAACACTGCACAGTGCACCCCACCCTGGCAGACACTGCACAGTGCACCCCACCCTGGGAGACACTACACAGTGCTCCCCACCCTGGCAGACATTGCACAGTGCACCCCACCCTGACAGACACTGCACAGTGCACCCACCATAGGAGACACTACACATTGCACCCTACCCTGGCAGACACTGCACAGTGCACCCCACCCTGTCAGACACTGCAGCACAGTGCACCCCACCCTGGCAGACACTGCACAGTGCACCCCACCCTGGAGACACTACACAGTGCACCCTACCTTGGCAGACACTGCACAGTGCACCCCACCCTGGCAGATACTGCACAGTGCACCCCACCCTGGCAGACACTGCACAGTGCACCCCACCCTGACCGACACTGCACAGTGCACCCCACGCTGGCAGACACTGCACCCACCCTGGAAGACACTGCACAGTATACTCCACCCTGGCAGACACTACACAGTGCACCCCACCCTGGCAGACACTGCAGCACAGTACACCCCACCTTGGAAGACACCTTCACAGTGCACCCCACCCTGGCAGACACTGCAGCACAGTACACCCCACCTTGGCAGACACTTCACAGTGCACCCCACCCTGGGAGACACTACACAGTGCACCCCACCCTGTCAGACACTGCACAGTCCCACACCCCACCATGGCAGACACTGCAGCACAGTGCACCCCACCCTGGGAGACACTGCACAGTGCACCCCACGCTAGCTGACACACACTACACAGTGCACCACACGCTGGCAGACACTGCACAGTGCACCCCACCCTGGCAAACACTGCACAGTGCACCCCACCCTGGCAGACACTGCACAGTGCACCCCACCCTGACAGCCACTGCACAGTGCACCAAACACTGGCAGACACTGCACCCCACCCTGGCAGACACTGAACCCCACCCTGGCAGACACTGCACCTCAGCCTGGCAGACACTGCACAGTGCACCCCACCCTGGCAGACACTACACAGTGCACCCCACCCTGGCAGACACTGCACAGTGCACCCCACCCTGGCAGACACTGCACAGTGCACCCCACCCTGACCGACACTGCACAGTGCACCCCACGCTGGCAGACACTGCACCCCACCCTGGCAGACACTGCACAGTGTACTCCACCCTGGCAGACACTGCACAGTGCACCCCACCCTGGCAGACACTGCAGCACAGTACACCCCACCTTGGAAGACACTTCACAGTGCACCCCACCCTGGGAGACACTACACAGTGCACCCCACCCTGTCAGACACTGCACAGTGCACACCCCACCCTGGCAGACACTGCAGCACAGTGCACCCCACCCTGGAGACACTGCACAGTGCACCCCACGCTAGCTGACACACACTACATAGTGCACCACACGCTGGCAGACACTGCACAGTGCACCCCACCCTGGCAAACACTGCACAGTGCACCCCACCCTGGCAGACACTGCACAGTGCACCCCACCCTGGCAGACACTGCACAGTGCACCCCACGCTGGCAGACACTGCACCCCACCCTGGCAGACACTGCACAGTGCACCCCACCCTGGCAAACACTGCACAGTGCACCCCACCCTGGCAGACACTGCACAGTGCACCTTACCCTGGGAGACACTGCACAGTGCACCCCACCCTGGCAGACACTGCACAGTGCACCCCACCCTGGCAGACACTGCACCCCACGCTGGCAGACACTGCACCCCACGCTGGCAGACACTGCACCCCACGCTGGTAGACACTGCACAGTTCACCCCACCCTGACAGCCACTGCACAGTGCACCCCACGCTGGCAGACACTGCACCCCACCCTGGCAGACACTGAACCCCACCCTGGCAGACACTGCACCCCACCCTGGCAGACACTGCACAGTGCACCCCACCCTGGCAGACACTGCACAGTGCACCCCACCCTGGGAGACACTGCACAGTTCACCCCACGCTGGCAGACACACACTACATAGTGCACCCCACGCTGGCAGACACTGCACAGTGACCCCACCCTGAGAGACACTGCACAGTGCACCCCACCCTGACAGACACTGCACCCCACCCTTGCAGACACTGCACAGTGCACCCCACCCTGGCAGACACTGCACAGTGCCCCCCACGCTGGCAGAAACTGCACAGTGCACCCCACGCTGGCAGACACTGCACCCACGCTGGCAGACACTGCACCCCACCCTGGCAGATACTGCACAGTGTACTCCACCCTGGCAGACACTGCACAGTGCACCCCACGCTGGCAGACTCTGCACCCCACCCTGGCAGACACTGCACAGTGCAACCCACGCTGGCAGACACTGTACAGTGTACCCCACCCTGGCAGACACTGCACAGTGCACCCCACGCTGGCAGACACTGCACCCCACCCTAACAGACACTGCACAGTGCAACCCACACTGGCAGACACTGCACCCCACTTTGGCAGACACTGCACAGTGTACTCCACCCTGGCAGACACTGCACAGTGCACCCCACGCTAGCAGATACTGCACAGTGCACCCCACGCTGGCAGACACTGCACAGTGTACCCCACCCTGGCAGACACTGCACATGCACTCCACACTGGCAGACACTGCACCCCACCCTGGCAGACACTGCACAGTGCACCCCACGCTAGCAGACACTGCACCCACCCTGGCAGACACTGCACAGTGCACTCCACCCTGGCAGACACTGCACAGTGCACCTTACGCTGGCAGACACTGCACCCCACCCTGGCAGACACTGCACAGTGCACCCCACCCTGGCAGACCCTGCACAGTGCACCCCACCCTGGCAAACACTGCACCGTGCATCCTATCCTGACAGACACTGCACAGTGCACCCCACCCTGGGAGACACTGCACAGTGCACCCCACGCTGGCAGACACTGAACCCCACCCTGGCAGACACTGCACCCCACCCTGGCAGACACTGCACAGTGCACCCCACCCTGGCAGACACTGCACAGTGCACCTCACCCTGGGAGACACTACACAGTGCACCCCACCTTGGCAGACACTGCACAGTGCACACCCCACCCTGGCAGACACTGCAGCGCAGTGTACCCCACCCTGGGAGACACTGCACAGTGCACCTCATGCTGGCAGACACACTACACAGTGCACCCCACGCTGGCAGACACTGCACAGTGCACCCCACCCTGGCAAACACTGCACAGTGCACCCCTTCCTGGCAGACACTGCACAGTGCACCCCACCCTGGGAGACACTACACATTGCACCCCACCCTGGCAGACACTGCACAGTGCACCCCACCCTGGCAGACACTGCACCCCACGCTGGCAGACACTGCACCCCACGCTGGCAGACACTGCACCCCACGCTGGCAGATACTGCACAGTGCACCCCACCCTGACAGCCACTGCACAGTGCACCCCACACTGGCAGACACTGCACCCCACCCTGACAGACACTGAACCCCACCCTGGCAGACACTGCACCTCACCCTGGCAGACACTGCACAGTGCACCCCACCCTGGCAGACACTACACAGTGCACCCCACCCTGGCAGACACTGCACAGTGCACCCCACCCTGGCAGACACTGCACAGTGCACCCCACCCTGACCGACACTGCACAGTGCACCCCACCCTGACCGACACTGCACAGTGCACCCCACGCTGGCAGACACTGCACCCCACCCTGGCAGACACTGCACAGTGTACTCCACCCTGGCAGACACTGCACAGTGCACCCCACGCTGGCAGACACTGCACAGTGCACCCCACCCTGTCAGACACTGCACAGTGCACCCCACCCTGGCAGACACTGCAGCACAGTACACCCCACCTTGGCAGACACTGCACAGTGCACCCCACCCTGGGAGACAATACACAGTGCACCCCACCCTGTCAGAGACTGCACAGTGCACACCCCACCCTGGCAGACACTGCAGCACAGTGCACCCCACCCTGGCATACACTGCACAGTGCACCCCACCCTGGGAGACACTACACAGTGCACCCCACCTTGGCAGAAACTGCACAGTGCACACCCCACCCTGGCAGACACTGCAGCGCAGTGCACCCCACCCTGGGAGACACTGCACAGTGCACCTTACGCTGGCAGACACACTACACAGTGCACCCCACGCTGGCAGACACTGCACAGTGCACCCCACCCTGGCAAACACTGCACAGTGCACCCCACCCTGCCAAACACTGCACAGTGCATCCCACCCTGGCAGACACTGCACAGTGCACCCCACCCTGGGAGACACTACACAGTGCACCCCACCCTGGCAGACACTGCACAGTGCACCCCACCCTGGCAGACACTGCACAGTGCACCCCACCCTGACCGACACTGCACAGTGCACCCCACGCTGGCAGACACTGCACCCCACCCTGGCAGACACTGCACAGTGTGCTCCACCCTGGCAGACACTGCACAGTGCACCCCACGCTGGCAGACACTGCACCCCACCCTGGCAGACACTGCACAGTGCACCCCACCCTGGCAGACACTGCACAATGTACCCCACCCTGGCAGACACTGCACAGTGCACCCCACCCTGGCAGACACTGCACCCCACCCTGGCAGACACTGCACAGTGCACCACACCCTGGCAGACACTGCACAGTGCATCCCACCCTGCCAAATACTGCACAGTGCATCCCACCCTGGCAGACACTGCACAGTGCACCCCACCCTGGGAGACACTACACAGTGCACACCACTCTGGCAGACACTGCACAGTGCACCCCACCCTGGGAGACACTACACATTGCACCCCACACTGGCAGACACTGCACAGTGCACCCCACCCTGGCAGACACTGCAGCACAGTACACCCCACCTTGGCAGACACTGCACAGTGCACCCCACCCTGGGAGACACTACACAGTGCACCCCACCCTGGGAGACACTGCACAGTGCACCCCACTCTAGCAGACACTGCAACCCACGCTGGCAGACACTGCACAGTGCACTCCACCCTGGCAAACACTGCACAGTGCACCCTACCCTGGCAGACACTGCACAGTGCACCCCACCCTGGCAGACAATGCAGCACAGTGCACCCCACCCTGGCAGACACTGCACAGTGCACCTCACCCTGGGAGACACTACACAGTGCACCCCACCTTGGCAGACACTGCACAGTGCACACCCCACCCTGGCAGACACTGCAGCGCAGTGTACCCCACCCTGGGAGACACTGCACAGTGCACCTCACGCTGCCAGACACACTACACAGTGCACCCCAAGCTGGCAGACACTGCACAGTGCACCCCACCCTGGCAAAAACTGCACAGTGCACCCCTTCCTGGCAGACACTGCACAGTGCACCCCACCCTGGCAAACACTGCACAGTGCACCCCACCCTGGCAGACACTGCACAGTGCACCCCACCCTGACAGCCACTGCACAGTGCACCCCACACTGGCAGACACTGCACCCCACCCTGGCAGACACTGAACCCCACCCTGGCAGACACTGCACCTCAGCCTGGCAGACACTGCACAGTGCACCCCACCCTGGCAGACACTACACAGTGCACCCCACCCTGGCAGACACTGCACAGTGCACCCCACCCTGGCAGACACTGCACAGTGCACCCCACCCTGACCGACACTGCACAGTGCACCCCACGCTGGCAGACACTGCACCCCACCCTGGCAGACACTGCACAGTGTACTCCACCCTGGCAGACACTGCACAGTGCAACCCACCCTGGCAGACACTGCAGCACAGTACACCCCACCTTGGAAGACACTTCACAGTGCACCCCACCCTGGGAGACACTACACAGTGCACCCCACCCTGTCAGACACTGCACAGTGCACACCCCACCCTGGCAGACACTGCAGCACAGTGCACCCCACCCTGGGAGACACTGCACAGTGCACCCCACGCTAGCTGACACACACTACATAGTGCACCACACGCTGGCAGACACTGCACAGTGCACCCCACCCTGGCAAACACTGCACAGTGCACCCCACCCTGGCAGACACTGCACAGTGCACCCCACCCTGGCAGACACTGCACAGTGCACCCCACGCTGGCAGACACTGCACCCCACCCTGGCAGACACTGCACAGTGCACCCCACCCTGGCAAACACTGCACAGTGCACCCCACCCTGGGAGACACTGCACAGTGCACCCCACGCTAGCTGACACACACTACACAGTGCACCACACGCTGGCAGACACTGCACAGTGCACCCCACCCTGGCAAACACTGCACAGTGCACCCCACCCTGGCAGACACTGCACAGTGCACCCCACCCTGACAGCCACTGCACAGTGCACCCCACACTGGCAGACACTGCACCCCACCCTGGCAGACACTGAACCCCACCCTGGCAGACACTGCACCTCAGCCTGGCAGACACTGCACAGTGCACCCCACCCTGGCAGACACTACACAGTGCACCCCACCCTGGCAGACACTGCACAGTGCACCCCACCCTGGCAGACACTGCACAGTGCACCCCACCCTGACCGAAACTGCACAGTGCACCCCACGCTGGCAGACACTGCACCCCACCCTGGCAGACACTGCACAGTGTACTCCACCCTGGCAGACATTGCACAGTGCACCTCACGCTGGCAGACACTGCAGCACAGTACATCCCACCTTGGCAGACACTGCACAGTGCACCCCACCCTGGGAGACACTGCACAGTGCACCCCACCCTGGGAGACACTACACATTGCACCCCACCCTGGCAGACACTGCACAGTGCACGCCACCCTGGCAGACACTGCACCCCACGCTGGCAGACACTGCACCCCACGCTGGCAGACACTGCACCCCAAGCTGGCAGACACTGCACCCCACGCTGGCAGACACTGCACCCCACCCTGGCAGACACTGAACCCCACCCTGGCAGACACTGCACCTCACCCTGGCAGACAATGCACAGTGCACCCCACTCTAGCAGACACTGCAACCCACGCTGGCAGACACTGCACAGTGCACTCCACCCTGGCAAACACTGCACAGTGCACCCTGCCCTGGCAGACACTGCACAGTGCACCCCACCCTGGCAGACAATGCAGCACAGTGCACCCCACCCTGGCAGACACTGCACAGTGCACCTCACCCTGGGAGACACTACACAGTGCACCCCACCTTGGCAGACACTGCACAGTGCACACCCCACCCTGGCAGACACTGCAGCGCAGTGTACCCCACCCTGGGAGACACTGCACAGTGCACCTCACGCTGGCAGACACACTACACAGTGCACCCCACGCTGGCAGACACTGCACAGTGCACCCCACCCTGGCAAACACTGCACAGTGCACCCCTTCCTGGCAGACACTGCACAGTGCACCCCACCCTGGGAGACACTACACATTGCACCCCACCCTGGCAGACACTGCACAGTGCACCCCACCCTGGCAGACACTGCACCCCACGCTGGCAGACACTGCACCCCACGCTGGCAGACACTGCACCCCACGCTGGCAGACACTGCACCCCACGCTGGCAGACACTGCACCCCACCCTGGCAGACACTGAACCCCACCCTGGCAGACACTGCACCTCACCCTGGCAGACACTGCACAGTGCACCCCACCCTGGCAGACACTACACAGTGCACCCCACCCTGGCAGACACTGCACAGTGCACCCCACCCTGGCAGACACTGCACAGTGCACCCCACGCTGGCAGACACTGCACCCCACCCTGGCAGACACTGCACAGTGCACCCCACCCTGACCGACACTGCACAGTGCACCCCACGCTGGCAGACACTGCACCCCACCCTGGAAGACACTGCACAGTGTACTCCACCCTGGCAGACACTACACAGTGCACCCCACCCTGGCAGACACTGCAGCACAGTACACCCCACCTTGGCAGACACTGCACAGTGCACCCCACCCTGGGAGACAATACACAGTGCACCCCACCCTGTCAGAGACTGCACAGTGCACACCCCACCCTGGCAGACACTGCAGCACAGTGCACCCCACCCTGGCATACACTGCACAGTGCACCCCACCCTGGGAGACACTACACAGTGCACCCCACCTTGGCAGAAACTGCACAGTGCACACCCCACCCTGGCAGACACTGCAGCGCAGTGCACCCCACCCTGGGAGACACTGCACAGTGCACCTTACGCTGGCAGACACACTACACAGTGCACCCCACGCTGGCAGACACTGCACAGTGCACCCCACCCTGGCAAACACTGCACAGTGCACCCCACCCTGCCAAACACTGCACAGTGCATCCCACCCTGGCAGACACTGCACAGTGCACCCCACCCTGGGAGACACTACACAGTGCACCCCACCCTGGCAGACACTGCACAGTGCACCCCACCCTGGCAGACACTGCACAGTGCACCCCACCCTGACCGACACTGCACAGTGCACCCCACGCTGGCAGACACTGCACCCCACCCTGGCAGACACTGCACAGTGTGCTCCACCCTGGCAGACACTGCACAGTGCACCCCACGCTGGCAGACACTGCACCCCACCCTGGCAGACACTGCACAGTGCACCCCACCCTGGCAGACACTGCACAATGTACCCCACCCTGGCAGACACTGCACAGTGCACCCCACCCTGGCAGACACTGCACCCCACCCTGGCAGACACTGCACAGTGCACCACACCCTGGCAGACACTGCACAGTGCATCCCACCCTGCCAAATACTGCACAGTGCATCCCACCCTGGCAGACACTGCACAGTGCACCCCACCCTGGGAGACACTACACAGTGCACACCACTCTGGCAGACACTGCACAGTGCACCCCACCCTGGGAGACACT
The DNA here is from genome assembly GCA_036785665.1 of Chirona hameri. Lineage (NCBI taxonomy): Eukaryota > Metazoa > Arthropoda > Thecostraca > Balanomorpha > Balanidae > Chirona > Chirona hameri. Next base: position 8,974 of record JAXIVJ010006963.1, read on the forward strand.
ACACATTGCACCCCACACTGGCAGACACTGCACAGTGCACCCCACCCTGGCAGACACTGCAGCACAGTACACCCCACCTTGGCAGACACTGCACAGTGCACCCCACCCTGGGAGACACTACACAGTGCACCCCACCCTGGGAGACACTGCACAGTGCACCCCACTCTAGCAGACACTGCAACCCACGCTGGCAGACACTGCACAGTGCACTCCACCCTGGCAAACACTGCACAGTGCACCCTACCCTGGCAGACACTGCACAGTGCACCCCACCCTGGCAGACAATGCAGCACAGTGCACCCCACCCTGGCAGACACTGCACAGTGCACCTCACCCTGGGAGACACTACACAGTGCACCCCACCTTGGCAGACACTGCACAGTGCACACCCCACCCTGGCAGACACTGCAGCGCAGTGTACCCCACCCTGGGAGACACTGCACAGTGCACCTCACGCTGCCAGACACACTACACAGTGCACCCCAAGCTGGCAGACACTGCACAGTGCACCCCACCCTGGCAAAAACTGCACAGTGCACCCCTTCCTGGCAGACACTGCACAGTGCACCCCACCCTGGCAAACACTGCACAGTGCACCCCACCCTGGCAGACACTGCACAGTGCACCCCACCCTGACAGCCACTGCACAGTGCACCCCACACTGGCAGACACTGCACCCCACCCTGGCAGACACTGAACCCCACCCTGGCAGACACTGCACCTCAGCCTGGCAGACACTGCACAGTGCACCCCACCCTGGCAGACACTACACAGTGCACCCCACCCTGGCAGACACTGCACAGTGCACCCCACCCTGGCAGACACTGCACAGTGCACCCCACCCTGACCGACACTGCACAGTGCACCCCACGCTGGCAGACACTGCACCCCACCCTGGCAGACACTGCACAGTGTACTCCACCCTGGCAGACACTGCACAGTGCAACCCACCCTGGCAGACACTGCAGCACAGTACACCCCACCTTGGAAGACACTTCACAGTGCACCCCACCCTGGGAGACACTACACAGTGCACCCCACCCTGTCAGACACTGCACAGTGCACACCCCACCCTGGCAGACACTGCAGCACAGTGCACCCCACCCTGGGAGACACTGCACAGTGCACCCCACGCTAGCTGACACACACTACATAGTGCACCACACGCTGGCAGACACTGCACAGTGCACCCCACCCTGGCAAACACTGCACAGTGCACCCCACCCTGGCAGACACTGCACAGTGCACCCCACCCTGGCAGACACTGCACAGTGCACCCCACGCTGGCAGACACTGCACCCCACCCTGGCAGACACTGCACAGTGCACCCCACCCTGGCAAACACTGCACAGTGCACCCCACCCTGGGAGACACTGCACAGTGCACCCCACGCTAGCTGACACACACTACACAGTGCACCACACGCTGGCAGACACTGCACAGTGCACCCCACCCTGGCAAACACTGCACAGTGCACCCCACCCTGGCAGACACTGCACAGTGCACCCCACCCTGACAGCCACTGCACAGTGCACCCCACACTGGCAGACACTGCACCCCACCCTGGCAGACACTGAACCCCACCCTGGCAGACACTGCACCTCAGCCTGGCAGACACTGCACAGTGCACCCCACCCTGGCAGACACTACACAGTGCACCCCACCCTGGCAGACACTGCACAGTGCACCCCACCCTGGCAGACACTGCACAGTGCACCCCACCCTGACCGAAACTGCACAGTGCACCCCACGCTGGCAGACACTGCACCCCACCCTGGCAGACACTGCACAGTGTACTCCACCCTGGCAGACATTGCACAGTGCACCTCACGCTGGCAGACACTGCAGCACAGTACATCCCACCTTGGCAGACACTGCACAGTGCACCCCACCCTGGGAGACACTGCACAGTGCACCCCACCCTGGGAGACACTACACATTGCACCCCACCCTGGCAGACACTGCACAGTGCACGCCACCCTGGCAGACACTGCACCCCACGCTGGCAGACACTGCACCCCACGCTGGCAGACACTGCACCCCAAGCTGGCAGACACTGCACCCCACGCTGGCAGACACTGCACCCCACCCTGGCAGACACTGAACCCCACCCTGGCAGACACTGCACCTCACCCTGGCAGACAATGCACAGTGCACCCCACTCTAGCAGACACTGCAACCCACGCTGGCAGACACTGCACAGTGCACTCCACCCTGGCAAACACTGCACAGTGCACCCTGCCCTGGCAGACACTGCACAGTGCACCCCACCCTGGCAGACAATGCAGCACAGTGCACCCCACCCTGGCAGACACTGCACAGTGCACCTCACCCTGGGAGACACTACACAGTGCACCCCACCTTGGCAGACACTGCACAGTGCACACCCCACCCTGGCAGACACTGCAGCGCAGTGTACCCCACCCTGGGAGACACTGCACAGTGCACCTCACGCTGGCAGACACACTACACAGTGCACCCCACGCTGGCAGACACTGCACAGTGCACCCCACCCTGGCAAACACTGCACAGTGCACCCCTTCCTGGCAGACACTGCACAGTGCACCCCACCCTGGGAGACACTACACATTGCACCCCACCCTGGCAGACACTGCACAGTGCACCCCACCCTGGCAGACACTGCACCCCACGCTGGCAGACACTGCACCCCACGCTGGCAGACACTGCACCCCACGCTGGCAGACACTGCACCCCACGCTGGCAGACACTGCACCCCACCCTGGCAGACACTGAACCCCACCCTGGCAGACACTGCACCTCACCCTGGCAGACACTGCACAGTGCACCCCACCCTGGCAGACACTACACAGTGCACCCCACCCTGGCAGACACTGCACAGTGCACCCCACCCTGGCAGACACTGCACAGTGCACCCCACGCTGGCAGACACTGCACCCCACCCTGGCAGACACTGCACAGTGCACCCCACCCTGACCGACACTGCACAGTGCACCCCACGCTGGCAGACACTGCACCCCACCCTGGAAGACACTGCACAGTGTACTCCACCCTGGCAGACACTACACAGTGCACCCCACCCTGGCAGACACTGCAGCACAGTACACCCCACCTTGGCAGACACTTCACAGTGCACCCCACCCTGGGAGACACTACACAGTGCACCCCACCCTGTCAGACACTGCACAGTGCAAACCCCACCATGGCAGACACTGCAGCACAGTGCACCCCACCCTGGGAGACACTGCACAGTGCACCCCACGCTAGCTGACACACACTACACAGTGCACCACACGCTGGCAGACACTGCACAGTGCACCCCACCCTGGCAAACACTGCACAGTGCACCCCACCCTGGCAGACACTGCACAGTGCACCCCACCCTGACAGCCACTGCACAGTGCACCCCACACTGGCAGACACTGCACCCCACCCTGGCAGACACTGAACCCCACCCTGGCAGACACTGCACCTCAGCCTGGCAGACACTGCACAGTGCACCCCACCCTGGCAGACACTACACAGTGCACCCCACCCTGGCAGACACTGCACAGTGCACCCCACCCTGGCAGACACTGCACAGTGCACCCCACCCTGACCGACACTGCACAGTGCACCCCACGCTGGCAGACACTGCACCCCACCCTGGCAGACACTGCACAGTGTACTCCACCCTGGCAGACATTGCACAGTGCACCTCACGCTGGCAGACACTGCAGCACAGTACACCCCACCTTGGCAGACACTGCACAGTGCACACCCCACCCTGGCAGACACTGCAGCACAGTGCACCCCACCCTGGGAGACACTGCACAGTGCACCCCACGCTAGCTGACTCACACTACATAGTGCACCACACGCTGGCAGACACTGCACAGTGCACCCCACCCTGTCAGACACTACACAGTGCACACCCCACCCTGGCAGACACTGCAGCACAGTGCACCCCACCCTGGGAGACACTGCACAGTGCACCCCACGCTAGCTGACTCACACTACATAGTGCACCACACGCTGGCAGACACTGCACAGTGCACCCCACCCTGGCAAACACTGCACAGTGCACCCCACCCTGGCAGACACTGCACAGTGCACCCCACCCTGGCAGACACTGCACAGTGCACCCCACGCTGGCAGACACTGCACCCCACCCTGGCAGACACTGCACAGTGCACCCCACCCTGGCAAACACTGCACAGTGCACCCCACCCTGGCAGACACTGCACAGTGCACCTTACCCTGGGAGACACTGCACAGTGCACCCCACCCTGGCAGACACTGCACAGTGCACCCCACCCTGGCAGACACTGCACCCCACGCTGGCAGACACTGCACCCCACGCTGGCAGACACTGCACCCCACGCTGGTAGACACTGCACAGTTCACCCCACCCTGACAGCCACTGCACAGTGCACCCCACGCTGGCAGACACTGCACCCCACCCTGGCAGACACTGAACCCCACCCTGGCAGACACTGCACCCCACCCTGGCAGACACTGCACAGTGCACCCCACCCTGGCAGACACTGCACAGTGCACCGCACGCTGGCAGACACACACTACATAGTGCACCCCACGCTGGCAGACACTGCACAGTGACCCCACCCTGAGAGACACTGCACAGTGCACCCCACCCTGACAGACACTGCACCCCACCCTTGCAGACACTGCACAGTGCACCCCACCCTGGCAGACACTGCACAGTGCCCCCCACGCTGGCAGAAACTGCACAGTGCACCCCACGCTGGCAGACACTGCACCCCACTTTGGCAGACACTGCACAGTGTACTCCACCCTGGCAGACACTGCACAGTGCACCCCACGCTAGCAGATACTGCACAGTGCACCCCACGCTGGCAGACACTGCACAGTGTACCCCACCCTGGCAGACACTGCACATGCACCCCACACTGGCAGACACTGCACCCCACCCTGGCAGACACTGCACAGTGCTCCCCACGCTAGCAGACACTGCACCCCACCCTGGCAGACACTGCACAGTGCACTCCACCCTGGCAGACACTGCACAGTGCACCCCACCCTGGCTGACACTGCACAGTGCACCCCACGCTGGCAGACACTGCACCCCACCCTGGCAGACACTGCACAGTGCACCCCACCCTGGCAGACCCTGCACAGTGCACCCCACCCTGACAAACACTGCACAGTGCATCCTATCCTGACAGACACTGCACAGTGCACCCCACCCTGGGAGACACTGCACAGTGCACCCCACGCTGGCAGACACTGAACCCCACCCTGGCAGACACTGCACAGTGCACCCCACCCTGGCAAACACTGCACAGTGCACCCCACCCTGGCAGACACTGCACAGTGCACCCCACCCTGGCTGACACTGCACAGTGCACCCCACGCTGGCAGACACTGCACCCCACCCTGGCAGACACTGCACAGTGCACCATACCCTGGCAGACACTGCACAGTGCACCCCACCCTGGCAAACACTTAACAGTGCACCCTACTTTGGCAGACACTGCACAGTGCACCCCACCCTGGCAGACACTGCACAGGGCACACCCCACCCTGGCAGACACTGCAGCACAGTGCACCCCACCCTGGGAGACACTGCACAGTGCACCCCACGCTGGCAGACACACACTACACAGTGCACCCCACGCTGGCAGACACTGCACAGTGCACCCCACCCTGGCAAACACTGCACAGTGCACCCTACCCTGGCAGACACTGCACAGTGCACCCCACCCTGGCAGACACTACACATTGCACCCCACCTTGGCAGATACTGCACAGTGCACCCCACCCTGGCAGACACTGCACCCCACCCTGGCAGACACTGAACCCCACCCTGGCAGACACTGCACCCAACCCTGGCAGACACTGCACAGTGCACTCCACCATGGCAGACACTGCACAGTGCACCCCACCCTGGGAGACACTACACAGTGCACCCACCCTGGCAGACACTGCACCCCACCCTGGCAGACATTGCACAGTGCACCCCACCCTGGGAGACACTACACAGTGCACCCGACGCTGGCAGACACTGAACCCCACCCTGGCAGACACTGCACAGTGCACCCCACCCTCGCATACACTGCACAGTGCACCCCACCCTGGCAGACACCGCACCCCACCCTGGCAGACACCGCACCCCACCCTGGAAGACACTGCACATTGCACCTCACGCTGGCAGACACTGCACCCCACCCTGGCAGACACTGCACAATGCACCCCCCCCCCTGGCAGACACTGCACAGTGCACCCCACGCTGACAGACACTGCACCCCACCCTGGCAGACACTGCACAGTGCATTCCACCCTGGCAGACACTGCACAGTGCACCCCACCCTGGCAGACACTGCACCCTACCCTGGCAGACACTGCACAGTGCATTCCACCCTGGGAGACACTACACAGTGCGCCCCACCCTGGCAGACACTGCACAGTGCACCCAACCCTGGCAGACACTGCACAGTGCACCCACCCTGGGATACACTACACATTGCACCCCACCCTCGCAGACACTGCAGCATAGTGCACCCCACCCTGGGAGACACTGCACAGTGCACCCCACGCTGGCAGACACACACTACACAGTGCACCTCACGCTGGCAGACACTGCACAGTGCACCCCACCCTGGCAAACACTGCACAGTGCACCCCACCCTGGCAGACACTGCACAGTGCACCCCACCCTGGGAGACACTACACAGTGCACCCCACCCTGGCAGACATTGCACAGTGCACCCCACCCTGACAGACACTGCACAGTGCACCCTACCCTGGCAGACACTGCACAGTGCACCCCACCCTGGCAGACACTGCAGCACAGTGCACCCCACCCTGGCAGACACTGCACAGTGCACCCCACCCTGGGAGACACTACACAGTGCACCCTACCTTGGCAGACACTGCACAGTGTACCCCACCCTGGCAGATACTGCACAGTGCACCCCACCCTGGCAGACACTGCACCCCACGCTGGCAGACACTGCACCCCACGCTGGCAGACACTGAACCCCACCCTGACAGACATTGTACTCCACGCTGGCACACTGCACAGTGCATCCCGCCCTGACAGACACTGCACAGTGCACCCCACGCTGGCAGACACTGCACCCCACTCTGGCAGACACTGAACCCCACCCCGGCAGACACTGCACCCCACCCTGGCAGACACTGCACAGTGCACTCCACCCTGGCAGACACTGCACAGTGCACCCCACCCTGGGAGACACTACACAGTGCACCCACCCTGGCAGACACTGCACCCCACGCTGGCAGACACTGCACCCCACCCTGGCAGACACTTCACAGTGCACCCCACCCTGGGAGACACTACACAGTGCACCCGACGCTGGCAGACACTGAACCCCACCCTGGCAGACACCGCACCCCACCCTGGCAGACACTGCACAGTGCACCTCACGCTGGCAGACACTGCACCCCACCCTGGCAGACACTGCACAGTGCACCCCACCCTGGCATACACTGCACAGTGCACCCCACCCTGGCAGACACCGCACCCCACCCTGGCAGACACTGCACAGTGCACCTCACGCTGGCAGACACTGCACCCCACCCTGGCAGACACTGCACAGTGCACCCCACCCTGGCAGACACTGCACAGTGCACCCCACGCTGGCAGACACTGCACCCCACCCTGGCAGACACTGCACAGTGCATTCCACCCTGTCAGACACTGCACAGTGCACCCCACCCTGGCAGACACTGCACCCCACCCTGACAGACACTGCACAGTGCACCCCACCCTGGGAGACACTACACAATGCACCCCACCCTGGCAGACACTGCACAGTGCACCCCACCCTGGGAGACACTACACATTGCACCCCACCCTGGCAGACACTGCACAGTGCACCCCACCCAGGCAGACACTGCAGCACAGTGCACCTCACCTTGGCAGACACTGCACAGTGCACCCCACCCTGGGAGACACTAAACAGTGCACCCCACCCTGGCAGACACTGCACAGTGCACACCTCACCCTGCCAGACACTGCAGCACAGTGCACCCCACCCTGGGAGACACTGCACAGTGCACCCCACCCTGGGAGACACTAGACATTGCACCCCACCCTGGCAGACACTGCACAGTGCACCCCACCCTGGCAGACACTGCAGCACAGTGCACCCCACCCTGGCAGACACTGCACAGTGCACCCCACCCTGGGAGACACTACACAGTGCACCCCACCTTGGCAGACACTGCACAGTGCACACCCCACCCTGGCAGACACTGCAGCACAGTGCACCCCACCCTGGGAGACACTGCACAGTGCACACCACGCTGGCAGACACACTACACAGTGCACCCCACCCTGGCAGACACTGCACCCCACGCTGGCAGACACTGCACCCCACGCTGGCAGACACTGAACCCCACCCTGACAGACATTGTACCCCACGCTGGCACACTGCACAGTGCATCCCACCCTGACAGACACTGCACAGTGCACCCCACGCTGGCAGACACTGCACCCCACCCTGGCAGACACTGCACAGTGCACTCCACCCTGGCAGACACTGCACAGTGCACCCCACCCTGGCAGACACTGCACAGTGCACCCCACCCTAAGAGACACTACACAGTGCACCCACCCTGGCAGATACTGAACCCCACCCTGGCAGACACTGCACAGTGCACCCCACCCTGGCAGACACTGCACAGTGCACCTCACGCTGGCAGACACTGCACCCAACCCTGACAGACACTGCACTCTGCACCCCACCCTGGCTGACACTGCACAGTGCACCCCACGCTGGCAGACACTGCACCCCACCCTGGCAGACACTGCACAGTGCACCATACCCTGGCAGACAATGCACAGTGCACCCCACCCTGGCAAACACTTCACAGTGCACCCCACCCTGGCAGACACTGGACCCCACCCTGGCAGACACTTCACAGTGCACCCCACCCTGGCAGACACTGCACAGGGCACACCCCACCCTGGCAGACACTGCAGCACAGTGCACCCCACCCTGGGAGACACTGCACAGTGCACCCCACGCTGGCAGACACACACTACACAGTGCACCCCACGCTGACAGACACTGCACAGTGCACCCCACCCTGGCAAACACTGCACAGTGCACCCTACCCTGGCAGACACTGCACAGTGCACCCCACCCTGGCAGACACTACACATTGCACCCCACCTTGGCAGATACTGCACAGTGCACCCCACCCTGGCAGACACTGCACCCCACGCTGGCAGACACTGCACCCCACGCTGGCAGACACTGAACCCCACCCTGACAGACATTGTACCCCACGCTGGCACACTGCACAGTACATCCCACCCTGACAGACACTGCACAGTGCACCCCACGCTGGCAGACACTGCACCCCACCCTGGCAGACACTGCACCCCACCCTGGCAGACACTGCACAGTGCATTCCACCCTGGGAGACACTACACAGTGCGCCCCACCCTGGCAGACACTGCACAGTGCACCCAACCCTGGCAGACACTGCACATGGCACCCACCCTGGGATACACTACACATTGCACCCCACCCTGGCAGACACTGCAGCACAGTGCACCCCACCCTGGGAGACACTGCACAGTGCACCCCACGCTGGCAGACACACACTACACAGTGCACCCCACGCTGGCAGACACTGCACAGTGCACCCCACCCTGGCAAACACTGCACAGTGCACCCCACCCTGGCAGACACTGCACAGTGCACCCCACCCTGGGAGACACTACACAGTGCACCCCACCCTGGCAGACATTGCACAGTGCACCCCACCCTGACAGACACTGCACAGTGCACCCCACCATAGGAGACACTACACATTGCACCCTACCCTGGCAGACACTGCACAGTGCACCCCACCCTGTCAGACACTGCAGCACAGTGCACCCCACCCTGGCAGACACTGCACAGTGCACCCCACCCTGGGAGACACTACACAGTGCACCCTACCTTGGCAGACACTGCACAGTGCACCCCACCCTGGCAGATACTGCACAGTGCACCCCACCCTGGCAGACACTGCACCCCACGCTGGCAGACACTGCACTCCACGCTGGCAGACACTGCACCCCACGCTGGCAGACACTGAACCCCACCCTGACAGACATTGTACTCCACGCTGGCACACTGCACAGTGCATCCCGCCCTGACAGACACTACACAGTGCACCCCACGCTGGCAGACACTGCACCCCACCCTGGCAGACACTGAACCCCACCCTGGCAGACACTGCACCCCACCCTGGCAGACACTGCACAGTGCACTCCACCCTGGCAGACACTGCACAGTGCACCCCACCCTGGGAGACACTACACAGTGCACCCGACGCTGGCAGACACTGAACCCCACCCTGGCAGACACTGCACAGTGCACCCCACCCTGGCATACACTGCACAGTGCACCCCACCCTGGCAGACACCGCACCCCACCCTGGTAGACACTGCACAGTGCACCTCACGCTGGCAGACACTGCACCCCACCCTGGCAGACACTGCACAGTGCACCCCACCCTGGCAGACACTGCACAGTGTACCCCACGCTGGCAGACACTGCACCCCACCCTGGCAGACACTGCACAGTGCATTCCAACCTGGCAGACACTGCACAGTGCACCCCACCCTGGCAGACACTGCACCCCACCCTGACAGACACTGCACAGTGCACCCCACCCTGGGAGACACTACACAGTGGACCCCACCCTGGCAGACACTGCACAGTGCACCCCACCCTGGGAGACACTACACATTGCACCCCACCCTGGCAGACACTGCACAGTGCACCCCACCCAGGTAGACACTGCAGCACAGTGCACCTCACCCTGGCAAACACTGCACAGTGCACCCCTTCCTGGCAGACACTGCACAGTGCACCCCACCCTGGGAGACACTACACATTGCACCCCACCCTGGCAGACACTGCACAGTGCACCCCACCCTGGCAGACACTGCACCCCACGCTGGCAGACACTGCACCCCACGCTGGCAGACACTGCACCCCAAGCTGGCAGACACTGCACCCCACGCTGGCAGACACTTCACCCCACCCTGGCAGACACTGAACCCCACCCTGGCAGACACTGCACCTCACCCTGGCAGACACTGCACAGTGCACCCCACCCTGGCAGACACTACACAGTGCACCCCACCCTGGCAGACACTGCACAGTGCACCCCACCCTGGCAGACACTGCACAGTGCACCCCACCCTGACCGACACTGCACAGTGCACCCCACGCTGGCAGACACTGCACCCCACCCTGGAAGACACTGCACAGTATACTCCACCCTGGCAGACACTACACAGTGCACCCCACCCTGGCAGACACTGCAGCACAGTACACCCCACCTTGGAAGACACTTCACAGTGCACCCCACCCTGGCAGACACTGCAGCACAGTACACCCCACCTTGGCAGACACTTCACAGTGCACCCCACCCTGGGAGACACTACACAGTGCACCCCACCCTGTCAGACACTGCACAGTCCCACACCCCACCATGGCAGACACTGCAGCACAGTGCACCCCACCCTGGGAGACACTGCACAGTGCACCCCACGCTAGCTGACACACACTACACAGTGCACCACACGCTGGCAGACACTGCACAGTGCACCCCACCCTGGCAAACACTGCACAGTGCACCCCACCCTGGCAGACACTGCACAGTGCACCCCACCCTGACAGCCACTGCACAGTGCACCAAACACTGGCAGACACTGCACCCCACCCTGGCAGACACTGAACCCCACCCTGGCAGACACTGCACCTCAGCCTGGCAGACACTGCACAGTGCACCCCACCCTGGCAGACACTACACAGTGCACCCCACCCTGGCAGACACTGCACAGTGCACCCCACCCTGGCAGACACTGCACAGTGCACCCCACCCTGACCGACACTGCACAGTGCACCCCACGCTGGCAGACACTGCACCCCACCCTGGCAGACACTGCACAGTGTACTCCACCCTGGCAGACACTGCACAGTGCACCCCACCCTGGCAGACACTGCAGCACAGTACACCCCACCTTGGAAGACACTTCACAGTGCACCCCACCCTGGGAGACACTACACAGTGCACACCCCACCCTGGCAGACACTGCAGCACAGTGCACCCCACCCTGGGAGACACTGCACAGTGCACCCCACGCTAGCTGACACACACTACATAGTGCACCACACGCTGGCAGACACTGCACAGTGCACCCCACCCTGGCAAACACTGCACAGTGCACCCCACCCTGGCAGACACTGCACAGTGCACCCCACCCTGGCAGACACTGCACAGTGCACCCCACGCTGGCAGACACTGCACAGTTCACCCCACCCTGACAGCCACTGCACAGTGCACCCCACGCTGGCAGACACTGCACCCCACCCTGGCGGACACTGAACCCCACCCTGGCAGACACTGCACCCCACCCTGGCAGACACTGCACAGTGCACCCCACCCTGGCAGACACTGCACAGTGCACCCCACCCTGGGAGACACTGCACAGTTCACCCCACGCTGGCAGACACACACTACATAGTGCACCCCACGCTGGCAGACACTGCACAGTGACCCCACCCTGAGAGACACTGCACAGTGCACCCCACCCTGACAGACACTGCACCCCACCCTTGCAGACACTGCACAGTGCACCCCACCCTGGCAGACACTGCACAGTGCCCCCCACGCTGGCAGAAACTGCACAGTGCACCCCACGCTGGCAGACACTGCACCCACGCTGGCAGACACTGCACCCCACCCTGGCAGATACTGCACAGTGTACTCCACCCTGGCAGACACTGCACAGTGCACCCCACGCTGGCAGACTCTGCACCCCACCCTGGCAGACACTGCACAGTGCAACCCACGCTGGCAGACACTGTACAGTGTACCCCACCCTGGCAGACACTGCACAGTGCACCCCACGCTGGCAGACACTGCACCCCACCCTAACAGACACTGCACAGTGCAACCCACACTGGCAGACACTGCACCCCACTTTGGCAGACACTGCACAGTGTACTCCACCCTGGCAGACACTGCACAGTGCACCCCACGCTAGCAGATACTGCACAGTGCACCCCACGCTGGCAGACACTGCACAGTGTACCCCACCCTGGCAGACACTGCACATGCACTCCACACTGGCAGACACTGCACCCCACCCTGGCAGACACTGCACAGTGCACCCCACGCTAGCAGACACTGCACCCACCCTGGCAGACACTGCACAGTGCACTCCACCCTGGCAGACACTGCACAGTGCACCTTACGCTGGCAGACACTGCACCCCACCCTGGCAGACACTGCACAGTGCACCCCACCCTGGCAGACCCTGCACAGTGCACCCCACCCTGGCAAACACTGCACCGTGCATCCTATCCTGACAGACACTGCACAGTGCACCCCACCCTGGGAGACACTGCACAGTGCACCCCACGCTGGCAGACACTGAACCCCACCCTGGCAGACACTGCACCCCACCCTGGCAGACACTGCACAGTGCACCCCACCCTGGCAGACACTGCACAGTGCACCTCACCCTGGGAGACACTACACAGTGCACCCCACCTTGGCAGACACTGCACAGTGCACACCCCACCCTGGCAGACACTGCAGCGCAGTGTACCCCACCCTGGGAGACACTGCACAGTGCACCTCATGCTGGCAGACACACTACACAGTGCACCCCACGCTGGCAGACACTGCACAGTGCACCCCACCCTGGCAAACACTGCACAGTGCACCCCTTCCTGGCAGACACTGCACAGTGCACCCCACCCTGGGAGACACTACACATTGCACCCCACCCTGGCAGACACTGCACAGTGCACCCCACCCTGGCAGACACTGCACCCCACGCTGGCAGACACTGCACCCCACGCTAGCAGACACTGCACCCCACGCTGGCAGATACTGCACAGTGCACCCCACCCTGACAGCCACTGCACAGTGCACCCCACACTGGCAGACACTGCACCCCACCCTGACAGACACTGAACCCCACCCTGGCAGACACTGCACCTCACCCTGGCAGACACTGCACAGTGCACCCCACCCTGGCAGACACTACACAGTGCACCCCACCCTGGCAGACACTGCACAGTGCACCCCACCCTGGCAGACACTGCACAGTGCACCCCACCCTGACCGACACTGCACAGTGCACCCCACCCTGACCGACACTGCACAGTGCACCCCACGCTGGCAGACACTGCACCCCACCCTGGCAGACACTGCACAGTGTACTCCACCCTGGCAGACACTGCACAGTGCACCCCACGCTGGCAGACACTGCACAGTGCACCCCACCCTGTCAGACACTGCACAGTGCACCCCACCCTGGCAGACACTGCAGCACAGTACACCCCACCTTGGCAGACACTGCACAGTGCACCCCACCCTGGGAGACACTACACAGTGCACCCCACCCTGTCAGAGACTGCACAGTGCACACCCCACCCTGGCAGACACTGCAGCACAGTGCACCCCACCCTGGCATACACTGCACAGTGCACCCCACCCTGGGAGACACTACACAGTGCACCCCACCTTGGCAGAAACTGCACAGTGCACACCCCACCCTGGCAGACACTGCAGCGCAGTGCACCCCACCCTGGGAGACACTGCACAGTGCACCTTACGCTGGCAGACACACTACACAGTGCACCCCACGCTGGCAGACACTGCACAGTGCACCCCACCCTGGCAAACACTGCACAGTGCACCCCACCCTGCCAAACACTGCACAGTGCATCCCACCCTGGCAGACACTGCACAGTGCACCCCACCCTGGGAGACACTACACAGTGCACCCCACCCTGGCAGACACTGCACAGTGCACCCCACCCTGGCAGACACTGCACAGTGCACCCCACCCTGACCGACACTGCACAGTGCACCCCACGCTGGCAGACACTGCACCCCACCCTGGCAGACACTGCACAGTGTGCTCCACCCTGGCAGACACTGCACAGTGCACCCCACGCTGGCAGACACTGCACCCCACCCTGGCAGAAACTGCACAGTGCACCCCACCCTGGCAGACACTGCACAATGTACCCCACCCTGGCAGACACTGCACAGTGCACCCCACCCTGGCAGACACTGCACCCCACCCTGGCAGACACTGCACAGTGCACCACACCCTGGCAGACACTGCACAGTGCATCCCACCCTGCCAAATACTGCACAGTGCATCCCACCCTGGCAGACACTGCACAGTGCACCCCACCCTGGGAGACACTACACAGTGCACACCACTCTGGCAGACACTGCACAGTGCACCCCACCCTGGGAGACACTACACATTGCACCCCACACTGGCAGACACTGCACAGTGCACCCCACCCTGGCAGACACTGCAGCACAGTACACCCCACCTTGGCAGACACTGCACAGTGCACCCCACCCTGGGAGACACTACACAGTGCACCCCACCCTGGGAGACACTGCACAGTGCACCCCACTCTAGCAGACACTGCAACCCACGCTGGCAGACACTGCACAGTGCACTCCACCCTGGCAAACACTGCACAGTGCACCCTACCCTGGCAGACACTGCACAGTGCACCCCACCCTGGCAGACAATGCAGCACAGTGCACCCCACCCTGGCAGACACTGCACAGTGCACCTCACCCTGGGAGACACTACACAGTGCACCCCACCTTGGCAGACACTGCACAGTGCACACCCCACCCTGGCAGACACTGCAGCGCAGTGTACCCCACCCTGGGAGACACTGCACAGTGCACCTCACGCTGCCAGACACACTACACAGTGCACCCCAAGCTGGCAGACACTGCACAGTGCACCCCACCCTGGCAAAAACTGCACAGTGCACCCCTTCCTGGCAGACACTGCACAGTGCACCCCACCCTGGGAGACACTACACATTGCACCCCACCCTGGCAGACACTGCACAGTGCACCCCACCCTGGCAGACACTGCACCCCACGCTGGCAGACACTGCACCCCACGCTGGCAGACACTGCACCCCACCCTGGCAGACACTGAACCCCACCCTGGCAGACACTGCACCTCAGCCTGGCAGACACTGCACAGTGCACCCCACCCTGGCAGACACTACACAGTGCACCCCACCCTGGCAGACACTGCACAGTGCACCCCACCCTGGCAGACACTGCACAGTGCACCCCACCCTGACCGACACTGCACAGTGCACCCCACGCTGGCAGACACTGCACCCCACCCTGGCAGACACTGCACAGTGTACTCCACCCTGGCAGACACTGCACAGTGCACCCCACCCTGGCAGACACTGCAGCACAGTACACCCCACCTTGGAAGACACTTCACAGTGCACCCCACCCTGGGAGACACTACACAGTGCACCCCACCCTGTCAGACACTGCACAGTGCACACCCCACCCTGGCAGACACTGCAGCACAGTGCACCCCACCCTGGGAGACACTGCACAGTGCACCCCACGCTAGCTGACACACACTACATAGTGCACCACACGCTGGCAGACACTGCACAGTGCACCCCACCCTGGCAAACACTGCACAGTGCACCCCACCCTGGCAGACACTGCACAGTGCACCCCACCCTGGCAGACACTGCACAGTGCACCCCACGCTGGCAGACACTGCACCCCACCCTGGCAGACACTGCACAGTGCACCCCACCCTGGCAAACACTGCACAGTGCACCCCACCCTGGCAAACACTGCACAGTGCACCCCACGCTGGCAGACACACACTACATAGTGCACCCCACGCTGGCAGACACTGCACAGTGACCCTACCCTGAGAGACACTGCACAGTGCACCCCACCCTGACAGACACTTTACAGTGCACCCCACCCTGGCAGACACTGCACAGTGCACCCCACCCTGGCAGACACTGCAGCACAGTGCGCCCCACCCTGGCAGACACTGCACAGTGCACCCCACCCTGGGAGACACTGCACAGTGCACCCCACGCTGGCAGACACACTACACAGTGCACCCCACGCTGGCAGACACTGCACAGTGCACCCCACCCTGGCAAACACTGCACAGTGCACCCCACCCTGGCAGACACTGCACAGTGCACCCCACCCTGGGAGACACTACACATTGCACCCCACCCTGGCAGACACTGCACAGTGCACCCCACCCTGGAAGACACTGCACCCCACGCTGGCAGACACTGCACCCCACGCTGGCAGACACTGCACAGTGCAACCCACCCTGACAGCCACTGCACAGTGCACCCCATGCTGGCAAACACTGCACCCCACCCTGGCAGACACTGAACCCCACCCTGGCAGAAACTGCCTCCCACCCTGGCAGACACTGCACAGTGCACCCCACCCTGGCAGACACTGCACAGTGCACCCCACGATGGCAGACACACACTACATAGTGCACCCCACGCTGGCAGACACTGCACAGTGACCCCACCCTGAGAGACACTGCACAGTGCACCCCACCCTGACAGACACTGCACCCCACCCTTGCAGACACTGCACAGTGCACCCCTCCCTGGCAGACACTGCACAGTGCCCCCCACGCTGGCAGAAATTGCACAGTGCACCCCACGCCGGCAGACACTGCACCCCACGCTGGCAGACACTGCACCCCACCCTGGCAGACACTGCACAGTGTACTCCACCCTGGCAGACACTGCACAGTGCACCCCACGCTGGCAGACACTGCACCCCACCCTGGCAGACACTGCACAGTGCAACCCACGCTGGCAGACACTGCACAGTGTACCCCACCCTGGCAGACACTGCACAGTGCACCCCACGCTGGCAGACACTGCACCCCACCCTGGAAGACACTAAACAGTGAACCTCACGCTGGCAGACACTGCACCCCACCCTGGCAGACACTGCACAGTGCACCCCACCCTGGCAGACACTGCACAGTGCACCCCACGCTGGCAGACACTGCACCCCACCCTGGCAGACACTGCACAGTGCATTCCACCCTGGCAGACACTGCACAGTGCACCCCACCCTGGCAGACACTGCACAGTGCAACCCACGCTGGCAGACACTGCACCCCACCCTGGCAGACACTGCACAGTGCACCCCACCCTGGCAGACACTGCACAGTGCACCCCACGCTGGCAGACACTGCACCCCACCCTGGCAGACACTGCACCGTGCATTCCACCCTGGCAGACACTGCACAGTGCACCCCACGCTGGCAGACACTTCACCCCACCCTGGCAGACACTTCACCCCACCCTGGCAGACACTGCACAGTGCACCCCACGCTGGCAGACACTGCACCTTACCCTGGCAGACACTGCACAGTGCACTCCACCCTGGCAGACACTGCACAGTGCACCCCACGCTGGCAGACACTGCACAGTGCACCCCACCCTGGGAGACACTGCACAGTGCACCTTACGCTGGCAGACACTGCACCCCACCCTGGCAGACACTGCACAGTGCACCCCACCCTGGCAGACACTGCACAGTGCACCCCACACTGGCAAACACTGCACAGTGCGTCCCATCCTGGCAGACACTGCACAGTGCACCCCACCCTGGGAGACACTGCACATTGCACCCCACGCTGGCAGACACTGAACCCCACCCTGGCAGACACTGCACAGTGCACCCCACCCTGGCAAACACTGCACAGTGCACCCCACCCTGGCAGACACTGCACCCCACCCTAGCAGACACTGCACAGTGCACGCCTCCCTGGGAGACACTACACAGTGCACCCCACCTTGGCAGACACTGCACAGTGCACACCCCACCCTGGCAGACACTGCAGCACAGTGCACCCCACCCTGGGAGACACTGCACAGTGCACCCCACGCTGGCAGACACACTACACAGTGCACCCCACGCTGGCAGATACTGCACAGTGCACCCCACACTGGCAAACACTGCACAGTGCACCCCACCTTGGGAGACACTGCACAGTGCACCCCACCATGGCAGACACTGCACAGTGCACCCCACGCTGGCAGACAGGGCACCCCACGCTGGCAGACACTGCACCCCACCCTGGCAGACACTGCACAGTGCACCCCACCCTGGCAGATATTGCACAGTGCACCCCACATTGGCAGACACTGCACAGTGCACCCCACGCTGGCAGACACTGCACCCCACCCTGGCAGACACTGCATAGTGCACCCCACCCTGGCAAACACTGCACAGTGCACCCCACCCTGGCAGACACTGCACCCCACCCTGGCAGACACTGCACCCCACCCTGGCAGACACTGCACAGTTCACCCCACCCTGTCAGACACTGCACAGTGCACCCCACCCTGGCAGACCCTACACATTGCACCCCACCCTGGCAGATACTGCACAGTGCACCCCACCCTGGCAGACACTGCACCCCACGCTGGCAGACACTGTACCTTACGCTGGCAGACACTGAACCCCACCCTGACAGACACTGAACCCCACCCTGGCAGACACTGCACCCCACCCTGGCAGACACTGCACAGTGCACTCCACCCTGGCAGACACTGCACAGTGCACCCCACCCTGGGAGACACTACACAGTGCACCCACCCTGGCAGACACTGAACCCCACCCTGGAAGACACTGCACTGTGCACCCCACCCTGGGAGACACTACACAGTGCACCCCACGCTGGCAGACACTGCACCCCACCCTGGCAGACACTGAACCCCACCCTGGCAGACACTGCACCCCACCCTGGCAGACACTGCACAGTGCACTCCACCCTGGCAGACACTGCACAGTGCACCCCACCCTGGGAAACGCTACACAGTGCACCCACCCTGGCAGACACTGCACCCCACCCTGGCAGACACTTCACAGTGCACCCCACCCTGGGAGACACTACACAGTGCACCCGACGCTGGCAGACACTGAACCCCACCCTGACAGACACTGCACAGTGCACCACACCCTGGCATACACTGCACAGTGCACCCCACCCTGGCAGACACCGCACCCCACCCTGGCAGACACTGCACAGTGCACCTCACGCTGGCAGACACTGCACCCCACCCTGGCAGACACTGCACAGTGCACCCCACCCTGGCAGACACTGCACAGTGCACCCCACGCTGGCAGACACTGCACCCCACCCTGGCAGACACTGCACAGTGCATTCCACCCTGGCAGACACTGCACAGTGCACCCCACCCTGGCAGACACTGCACCCCACCCTGGCAGACACTGCACAGTGCACCCCACCCTGGGAGACACTACACAGTGCACCCCACCCTGGCAGACACTGCACAGTGCACCCCACCCTGGCAGACACTGCACATTGCACCCCACCCTGGGAGACACTACACATTGCACCCCACCCTGGCAGACACTGCACAGTGCACCCCACCCTGGCAGACACTGCAGCACAGTGCACCTCACCTTGGCAGACACTGCACAGTGCACCCCACCCTGTGAGACACTACACAGTGCACCCCACCCTGGCAGACACTGCACAGTGCACACCCCACCCTGGCAGACACTGCAGCACAGTGCACCCCACCCTGGGAGACACTGCACAGTGCACCCCACGCTGGCAGACACACACTACACAGTGCACCCCACGCTGGCAGACACTGCAAAGTGCACCCCACCCTGGCAAACACTGCACAGTGCACCCCACCCTGGCAGACACTGCACAGTGCACCCCACCCTGGGAGACACTACACAGTGCACCCCACCCTGGCAGACATTGCACAGTGCACCCCACCCTGACAGACACTGCACAGTGCACCCCACCCTGGGAGACACTACACATTGCACCCCACCCTGGCAGACACTGCACAGTGCACCCCACCCTGGGAGACACTACACAGTGCACCCCACCCTGGGAGACACTACACATTGCACCCCACCCTGGCAGACACTGCACAGTGCACCCCACCCTGGCAGACACTGCAGCACAGTGCACCCCACCCTGGCAGACACTGCACAGTGCACCCCACCCTGGGAGACACTACACAGTGCACCCCACCTTGGCAGACACTGCACAGTGCACACCCCACCCTGGCAGACACTGCAGCACAGTGCACCCCACCCTGGGAGACACTGCACAGTGCACCCCACGCTGGCAGACACACTACACAGTGCACCCCACGCTGGCAGACACTGCACAGTGCACCCCACCCTGGTAAACACTGCACAGTGCACCCCACCTTGGGAGACACTGCACAGTGCACCCCACCCTGGCAGACACTGCACAGTGCACCCCACGCTGGCAGACAGTGCACCCCACGCTGGCAGACACTGCACCCCACCCTGGCAGACACTGCACAGTGCACCCCACCCTGGCAGATACTGCACAGTGCACCCCAAATTGGCAGACACTGCACAGTGCACCCCACGCTGGCAGACACTGCACCCCACCCTGGCAGACACTACACAGTGCACCCACCCTGGCAAACACTGCACAGTGCACCCCACCATGGCAGACACTGCACCCCACCCTGGCAGACACTACACATTGCACCCCACCCTGGCAGATACTGCACAGTGCACCCCACCCTGGCAGACACTGCACCCCACGCTGGCAGACACTGCACCCCACGCTGGCAGACACTGCACCCCACGCTGGCAGACACTGAACCCCACCCTGACAGACATTGTACCCCACGCTGGCACACTGCACAGTGCATCCCACCCTGACAGACACTGCACAGTGCACCCCACGCTGACAGACACTGCACCCCACCCTGGCAGACACTGCACATTGCACTCCACCCTGGCAGACACTGCACAGTGCACCCCACCCTGGGAGACACTACACAGTGCACCCACCCTGGCAGACACTGAACCCCACCCTGGCAGACACTGCACAGTGCACCCCACCTTGGCAGACACTGCACAGTGCACCTCACGCTGGCAGACACTGCACCCCACCCTGGCAGACACTGCACAGTGCACCCCACCCTGGCAGTCACTGCACATTGCACCCCACGCTGGCAGACACTGCACAGTGCATTCCACCCTGGCAGACACTGCACAGTGCACCCTACCCTGGCAGACACTGCACAGTGCACCCCACTCTGGCAGACACTGCACAGTACACCCCACCCTGCCAAACAATGCACAGTGCATCCCACCCTGTCAGACACTGCACAGTGCACCCCACCCTGGGAGACACTACACAGTGCACCCCACCCTGGCAGACACTGCACAGTGCACCCCACCCTGGCAGACACTGCACAGTGCACCCCACCCTGACCGACACTGCACAGTGCACCCCACGCTGGCAGACACTGCACCCCACCCTGGCAGACACTGCACAGTGTACTCCACCCTGGCAGACACTGCACAGTGCACCCCACGCTGGCAGACACTGCACCCCACCCTGTCAGACACTGCACAGCGCACCCCACGCTGGCAGACACTGCACAGTGTACCCCACCCTGGCAGACACTGCACAGTGCACCCCACCCTGGCAGACACTGCACTTCACCCTGGCAGACACTGCACAG
Organism: Chirona hameri; assembly: GCA_036785665.1. Taxonomy (NCBI): domain Eukaryota; kingdom Metazoa; phylum Arthropoda; class Thecostraca; order Balanomorpha; family Balanidae; genus Chirona; species Chirona hameri. The sequence goes on from JAXIVJ010006963.1 coordinate 31,347, forward strand.
TGCATTCCACCCTGCCAAATACTGCACAGTGCATCCCACCCTGGCAGACACTGCACAGTGCACCCCACCCTGGGAGACACTACACAGTGCACCCCACCCTGGCAGACACTGCAAAGTGCACCCCACCCTGGGAGACACTACACATTGCACCCCACCCTGGCAGACACTGCACAGTGCACCCCACCCTGGCAGACACTGCAGCACAGTACACCCCACCTTGGCAGACACTGCACAGTGCACCCCACCCTGGGAGACACTACACAGTGCACCCCACCCTGGCAGACACTGCACAGTGCACACCCCACCCCGGCAGACACTGCAGCACAGTGCACCCCACCCTGGGAGACACTGCACAGTGCACCCCACGCTGGCAGACACACACTACACAGTGCACCACACGCTGGCAGACACTGCACAGTGCACCCCACCCTGGCAAACACTGCACAGTGCACCCCACCCTGGCAGACACTGCACAGTGCACCCCACCCTGGCAGACACTGCAGCACAGTGCACCCCACCCTGGCAGACACTGCACAGTGCACCCCACCCTGGGAGACACTACACAGTGCACCCCACCTTGGCAGACACTGCACAGTGCACACCCCACCCTGGCAGACACTGCAGCGCAGTGCACCCCACCCTGGGAGACACTGCACAGTGCACCCCACGCTGGCAGACACACTACACAGTGCACCCCACGCTGGCAGACACTGCACAGTGCACCCCACCCTGGCAAACACTGCACAGTGCACCCCACCCTGGCAGACACTGCACAGTGCACCCCACCCTGGGAGACACTACACATTGCACCCCACCCTGGCAGACACTGCACAGTGCACCCCACCCTGGCAGACACTGCACCTCACGCTGGCAGACACTGCACCCCACGCTGGCAGACACTGCACAGTGCACCCCACCCTGACAGCCACTGCACAGTGCACCCCACGCTGGCAGACACTGCACCCCACCCTGGCAGACACTGAACCCCACCCTGGCAGACACTGCACCCCACCCTGGCAGACACTGCCCAGTGCACCCCACCCTGGCAGACACTGCACAGTGCACCCCACGCTGGCAGACACTGCACAGTGACCCCACCCTGAGAGACACTGCACAGTGCACCCCACCCTGACAGACACTGCACCCCACCCTTGCAGACACTGCACAGTGCACCCCACCCTGGCAGACACTGCACAGTGCCCCCCACGCTGGCAGAAACTGCACAGTGCACCCCACGTTGGCAGACACTGCACCCCACCCTGGCAGACACTGCACAGTGTACTCCACCCTGGCAGACACTGCACAGTGCACCCCTTACTGGCAGACACTGCACCCCACCCTGGCAGACACTGCACAGTGCAACCCACGCTGGCAGACACTGCACAGTGTACCCCACCCTGGCAGACACTGCACAGTGCACCCCACCCTGGCAGACACTGCACAGTGCACCCCACCCTGGCAGACACTTCACCCCACCCTGGCAGACACTGCACAGTGCACCCCACGCTGGCAGACACTGCACCCCACCCTGGCAGACACTGCACAGTGCACCCCACGCTGGCAGACACTGCACAGTGCACCCCACCCTGGCAGACACTGCACAGTGCACCCCACACTGGCAGACACTGCACCCCACCCTGGCAGACACTGCACAGTGCACCCCACGCTAGCATACACTGCACCCCACCCTGGCAGACACTGCACAGTGCACCCCACGCTGGCAGACACTGCACCCCACCCTGGCAGACACTGCACAGTGCACCCCACGCTGGCAGACACTGCACCCCACCCTGGCAGACACTGCACAGTGTACTCCACCCTGGCAGACACTGCACAGTGCACCCCACGCTGGCAGACACTGCACCCCACCGTGGCAGACACTGCACAGTGCACCCCACGCTGGCAGACACTGCACAGTGTACCCCACCCTGGCAGACACTGCACAGTGCACCCCACCCTGGCAGACACTGCACCCGACCCTGGCAGACACTGCACAGTGCACCCCACCCTGGCAGACACTGCACAGTGCATTCCACCCTGCCAAATACTGCACAGTGCATCCCACCCTGCAGACACTGCACAGTGCACCCCACCCTGGGAGACACTACACAGTGCACCCCACCCTGGCAAACACTGCACAGTGCATCCCATCCTGGCAGACACTGCACAGTGCACCCCACCCTGGCAAACACTGCACAGTGCACCCCACCCTGGCAGACACTGCACAGTGCACCCCACACTGGCAGACACTGCACCCCACCCTGGCAGACACTGCACAGTGCACCCCACGCTAGCATACACTGCACCCCACCCTGGCAGACACTGCACAGTGCACCCCACGCTGGCAGACACTGCACCCCACCCTGGCAGACACTGCACAGTGCACCCCACCCTGGGAGACACTACACAGTGCACCCCAACCTGGCAGACACTGCACAGTGCACCCCACCCTGGCAGACACTGCACAGTGCACCCCACCCTGACCGACACTGCACAGTGCACCCCACGCTGGCAGACACTGCACCCCACCCTGGCAGACACTGCACAGTGTACTCCACCCTGGCAGACACTGCACAGTGCACCCCACGCTGGCAGACACTGCACCCCACCCTGGCAGACACTGCACAGTGCACCCCACGCTGGCAGACACTGCACAGTGTACCCCACCCTGGCAGACACTGCACAGTGCACCCCACCCTGGCAGACACTGCACCCGACCCTGGCAGACACTGCACAGTGCACCCCACCCTGGCAGACACTGCACAGTGCATTCCACCCTGCCAAATACTGCACAGTGCATCCCACCCTGCAGACACTGCACAGTGCACCCCACCCTGGGAGACACTACACAGTGCACCCCACCCTGGCAGACACTGCACAGTGCACCCCACCCTGGGAGACACTACACATTGCACTCCACCCTGGCAGACACTGCAAAGTGCACCCCAACCTGGCAGACACTGCAGCACAGTACACCCCACCTTGGCAGACACTGCACAGTGCACCCCACCCTGGGAGACACTACACAGTGCACCCCACCCTGGCAGACACTGCACAGTGCACACTTCACCCTGGCAGACACTGCAGCACAGTGCACCCCACCCTGGGAGACACTGCACAGTGCACCCCACGCTGGCAGACACACACTACACAGTGCACCACACGCTGGCAGACACTGCACAGTGCACCCCACCCTGGCAAACACTGCACAGTGCACCCCACCCTGGCAGACACTGCACAGTGCACCCCACCCTGGCAGACACTGCAGCACAGTGCACCCCACCCTGGCAGACACTGCACAGTGCACCCCACCCTGGGAGACACTACACAGTGCACCCCACCTTGGCAGACACTGCACAGTGCACACCCCACCCTGGCAGACACTGCAGCGCAGTGCACCCCACCCTGGGAGACACTGCACAGTGCACCCCACGCTGGCAGACACACTACACAGTGCACCCCACGCTGGCAGACACTGCACAGTGCACCCCACCCTGGCAAACACTGCACAGTGCACCCCACCCTGGCAGACACTGCACAGTGCACCCCACCCTGGGAGACACTACACATTGCACCCCACCCTGGCAGACACTGCACAGTGCACCCCACCCTGGCAGACACTGCACCCCACGCTGGCAGACACTGCACCCCACGCTGGCAGACACTGCACAGTGCAACCCACCCTGACAGCCACTGCACAGTGCACCCCATGCTGGCAAACACTGCACCCCACCCTGGCAGACACTGAACCCCACCCTGGCAGAAACTGCACCCCACCCTGGCAGACACTGCACAGTGCACCCCACCCTGGCAGACACTGCACAGTGCACCCCACGATGGCAGACACACACTACATAGTGCACCCCACGCTGGCAGACACTGCACAGTGACCCCACCCTGAGAGACACTGCACAGTGCACCCCACCCTGACAGACACTGCACCCCACCCTTGCAGACACTGCACGGTGCACCCCACCCTGGCAGACACTGCACAGTGCCCCCCACGCTGGCAGAAATTGCACAGTGCACCCCACGCTGGCAGACACTGCACCCCACGCTGGCAGACACTGCACCCCACCCTGGCAGACACTGCACAGTGTACTCCACCCTGGCAGACACTGCACAGTGCACCCCACGCTGGCAGACACTGCACCCCACCCTGGCAGACACTGCACAGTGCAACCCACGCTGGCAGACACTGCACAGTGTACCCCACCCTGGCAGACACTGCACAGTGCACCCCACGCTGGCAGACACTGCACCCCACCCTGGAAGACACTAAACAGTGCACCCCACCCTGGCAGACACTGCACAGTGCACCCCACGCTGGCAGACACTTCACCCCACCCTGGCAGACACTTCACCCCACCCTGGCAGACACTGCACAGTGCACCCCACGCTGGCAGACACTGCACCCCACCCTGGCAGACACTGCACAGTGCACTCCACCCTGGCAGACACTGCACAGTGCACCCCACGCTGGCAGACACTGCACAGTGCACCCCAGCCTGGGATACACTGCACAGTGCACCTTACGCTGGCAGACACTGCACCCCACCCTGGCAGACACTGCACAGTGCACCCCACCCTGGCAGACACTGCACAGTGCACCCCACCCTGGCAAACACTGCACAGTGCGTCCCATCCTGGCAGACACTGCACAGTGCACCCCACCCTGGGAGACACTGCACAGTGCATCCCCACGCTGGCAGACACTGAACCCCACCCTGGCAGACACTGCACAGTGCACCCCACCCTGGCAAACACTGCACAGTGCACCCCACCCTGGCAGACACTGCACCCCACCCTAGCAGACACTGCACAGTGCACCCCTCCCTGGGAGACACTACACAGTGCACCCCACCTTGGCAGACACTGCACAGTGCACACCCCACCCTGGCAGACACTGCAGCACAGTGCACCCCACCCTGGGAGACACTGCACAGTGCACCCCACGCTGGCAGACACACTACACAGTGCACCCCCACGCTGGCAGATACTGCACAGTGCACCCCACCATGGCAGACACTGCACAGTGCACCCCACGCTGGCAGACAGGGCACCCCACGCTGGCAGACACTGCACCCCACCCTGGCAGACACTGCACAGTGCACCCCACCCTGGCAGATACTGCACAGTTCACCCCACATTGGCAGACACTGCACAGTGCACCCCACGCTGGCAGACACTGCACCCCACCCTGGCAGACACTGCATAGTGCACCCCACCCTGGCAAACACTGCACAGTGCACCCCACCCTGGCAGACACTGCACCCCACCCTGGCAGACACTGCACCCCACCCTGGCAGACACTGCACAGTTCACCCCACCCTGTCAGACACTGCACAGTGCACCCCACCCTGGCAGACCCTACACATTGCACCCCACCCTGGCAGATACTGCACAGTGCACCCCACCCTGGCAGACACTGCACCCCACGCTGGCAGACACTGTACACCACGCTGGCAGACACTGAACCCCACCCTGACAGACACTGAACCCCACCCTGGCAGACACTGCACCCCACCCTGGCAGACACTGCACAGTGCACTCCACCCTGGCAGACACTGCACAGTGCACCCCACCCTGGGAGACACTACACAGTGCACCCACCCTGGCAGACACTGAACCCCACCCTGGAAGACACTGCACTGTGCACCCCACCCTGGGAGACACTACACAGTGCACCCCACGCTGGCAGACACTGCACCCCACCCTGGCAGACACTGAACCCCACCCTGGCAGACACTGCACCCCACCCTGGCAGACACTGCACAGTGCACTCCACCCTGGCAGACACTGCACAGTGCACCCCACCCTGGGAAACGCTACACAGTGCACCCACCCTGGCAGACACTGCACCCCACCCTGGCAGACACTTCACAGTGCACCCCACCCTGGGAGACACTACACAGTGCACCCGACGCTGGCAGACACTGAACCCCACCCTGACAGACACTGCACAGTGCACCACACCCTGGCATACACTGCACAGTGCACCCCACCCTGGCAGACACCGCACCCCACCCTGGCAGACACTGCACAATGCACCTCACGCTGGCAGACACTGCACCCCACCCTGGCAGACACTGCACAGTGCACCCCACCCTGGCAGACACTGCACAGTGCACCCCACGCTGGCAGACACTGCACCCCACCCTGGCAGACACTGCATAGTGCATTCCACCCTGGCAGACACTGCACAGTGCACCCCACCCTGGCAAACACTGCACCCCACCCTGGCAGACACTGCACAGTGCACCCCACCCTGGGAGACACTACACAGTGCACCCCACCCTGGCAGACACTGCACAGTGCACCCCACCCTGGCAGACACTGCACAGTGCACCCCACCCTGGGAGACACTACACATTGCACCCCACCCTGGCAGACACTGCACAGTGCACCCCACCCTGGCAGACACTGCAGCACAGTCCACTTCACCTTGGCAGACACTGCACAGTGCACCCCACCCTGGGAGACACTACACAGTGCACCCCACCCTGGCAGACACTGCACAGTGCACACCCCACCCTGGCAGACACTGCAGCACAGTGCACCCCACCCTGGGAGACACTGCACAGTGCACCCCACGCTGGCAGACACACACTACACTGTGCACCCCACGCTGGCAGACACTGCAAAGTGCACCCCACCCTGGCAAACACTGCACAGTGCACCCCACCCTGGCAGACACTGCACAGTGCACCCCACCCTGGGAGACACTACACAGTGCACCCCACCCTGGCAGACATTGCACAGTGCACCCCACCCTGACAGACACTGCACAGTGCACCCCACCCTGGGAGACACTACACATTGCACCCCACCCTGGCAGACACTGCACAGTGCACCCCACCCTGGCAGACACTGCAGCACAGTGCACCCCACCCTGGCAGACACTGCACAGTGCACCCCACCCTGGGAGACACTACACAGTGCACCCCACCTTGGCAGACACTGCACAGTGCACACCCCACCCTGGCAGACACTGCAACACAGTGCACCCCACCCTGGGAGACACTGCACAGTGCACCCCACGCTGGCAGACACACTACACAGTGCACCCCACGCTGGCAGACACTGCACAGTGCACCCCACCCTGGCAAACACTGCACAGTGCACCCCACCTTGGGAGACACTGCACAGTGCACCCCACCCTGGCAGACACTGCACAGTGCACCCCACGCTGGCAGACAGTGCACCCCACGCTGGCAGACACTGCACCCCACCCTGGCAGACACTGCACAGTGCACCCCACCCTGGCAGATACTGCACAGTGCACCCCAAATTGGCAGACACTGCACAGTGCACCCCACGCTGGCAGACACTGCACCCCACCCTGGCAGACACTACACAGTGCACCCACCCTGGCAAACACTGCACAGTGCACCCCACCATGGCAGACACTGCACCACACCCTGGCAGACACTGCACAGTTCACCCCACCCTGTCAGACACTGCACAGTGCACCCCACCCTGGAAGACACTACACATTGCATCCCACCCTGGCAGATACTGCACAGTGCACCCCACTCTGGCAGACACTGCACCCCACGCTGGCAGACACTGCACCCCACGCTGGCAGACACTGCACCCCACGCTGGCAGACACTGAACCCCACCCTGACAGACATTGTACCCCACGCTGGCACACTGCACAGTGCATCCCACCCTGACAGACACTGCACAGTGCACCCCACGCTGACAGACACTGCACCCCACCCTGGCAGACACTGCACATTGCACTCCACCCTGGCAGACACTGCACAGTGCACCCCACCCTGGGAGACACTACACAGTGCACCCACCCTGGCAGACACTGAACCCCACCCTGGCAGACACTGCACAGTGCACCCCACCTTGGCAGACACTGCACAGTGCACCTCACGCTGGCAGACACTGCACCCCACCCTGGCAGACACTGCACAGTGCACCCCACCCTGGCAGTCACTGCACATTGCACCCCACGCTGGCAGACACTGCACAGTGCATTCCACCCTGGCAGACACTGCACAGTGCACCCTACCCTGGCAGACACTGCACAGTGCACCCCACTCTGGCAGACACTGCACAGTACACCCCACCCTGCCAAACAATGCACAGTGCATCCCACCCTGTCAGACACTGCACAGTGCACCCCACCCTGGGAGACACTACACAGTGCACCCCACCCTGGCAGACACTGCACAGTGCACCCCACCCTGGCAGACACTGCACAGTGCACCCCACCCTGACCGACACTGCACAGTGCACCCCACGCTGGCAGACACTGCACCCCACCCTGGCAGACACTGCACAGTGTACTCCACCCTGGCAGACACTGCACAGTGCACCCCACGCTGGCAGACACTGCACCCCACCCTGTCAGACACTGCACAGCGCACCCCACGCTGGCAGACACTGCACAGTGTACCCCACCCTGGCAGACACTGCACAGTGCACCCCACCCTGGCAGACACTGCACTTCACCCTGGCAGACACTGCACAGTGCATTCCACCCTGCCAAATACTGCACAGTGCATCCCACCCTGGCAGACACTGCACAGTGCACCCCACCCTGGGAGACACTACACAGTGCACCCCACCCTGGCAGACACTGCAAAGTGCACCCCACCCTGGGAGACACTACACATTGCACCCCACCCTGGCAGACACTGCACAGTGCACCCCACCCTGGCAGACACTGCAGCACAGTACACCCCACCTTGGCAGACACTGCACAGTGCACCCCACCCTGGGAGACACTACACAGTGCACCCCACCCTGGCAGACACTGCACAGTGCACACCCCACCCCGGCAGACACTGCAGCACAGTGCACCCCACCCTGGGAGACACTGCACAGTGCACCCCACGCTGGCAGACACACACTACACAGTGCACCACACGCTGGCAGACACTGCACAGTGCACCCCACCCTGGCAAACACTGCACAGTGCACCCCACCCTGGCAGACACTGCACAGTGCACCCCACCCTGGCAGACACTGCAGCACAGTGCACCCCACCCTGGCAGACACTGCACAGTGCACCCCACCCTGGGAGACACTACACAGTGCACCCCACCTTGGCAGACACTGCACAGTGCACACCCCACCCTGGCAGACACTGCAGCGCAGTGCACCCCACCCTGGGAGACACTGCACAGTGCACCCCACGCTGGCAGACACACTACACAGTGCACCCCACGCTGGCAGACACTGCACAGTGCACCCCACCCTGGCAAACACTGCACAGTGCACCCCACCCTGGCAGACACTGCACAGTGCACCCCACCCTGGGAGACACTACACATTGCACCCCACCCTGGCAGACACTGCACAGTGCACCCCACCCTGGCAGACACTGCACCTCACGCTGGCAGACACTGCACCCCACGCTGGCAGACACTGCACAGTGCACCCCACCCTGACAGCCACTGCACAGTGCACCCCACGCTGGCAGACACTGCACCCCACCCTGGCAGACACTGAACCCCACCCTGGCAGACACTGCACCCCACCCTGGCAGACACTGCCCAGTGCACCCCACCCTGGCAGACACTGCACAGTGCACCCCACGCTGGCAGACACTGCACAGTGACCCCACCCTGAGAGACACTGCACAGTGCACCCCACCCTGACAGACACTGCACCCCACCCTTGCAGACACTGCACAGTGCACCCCACCCTGGCAGACACTGCACAGTGCCCCCCACGCTGGCAGAAACTGCACAGTGCACCCCACGTTGGCAGACACTGCACCCCACCCTGGCAGACACTGCACAGTGTACTCCACCCTGGCAGACACTGCACAGTGCACCCCTTACTGGCAGACACTGCACCCCACCCTGGCAGACACTGCACAGTGCAACCCACGCTGGCAGACACTGCACAGTGTACCCCACCCTGGCAGACACTGCACAGTGCACCCCACCCTGGCAGACACTGCACAGTGCACCCCACCCTGGCAGACACTTCACCCCACCCTGGCAGACACTGCACAGTGCACCCCACGCTGGCAGACACTGCACCCCACCCTGGCAGACACTGCACAGTGCACCCCACGCTGGCAGACACTGCACAGTGCACCCCACCCTGGCAGACACTGCACAGTGCACCCCACACTGGCAGACACTGCACCCCACCCTGGCAGACACTGCACAGTGCACCCCACGCTAGCATACACTGCACCCCACCCTGGCAGACACTGCACAGTGCACCCCACGCTGGCAGACACTGCACCCCACCCTGGCAGACACTGCACAGTGCACCCCACGCTGGCAGACACTGCACCCCACCCTGGCAGACACTGCACAGTGTACTCCACCCTGGCAGACACTGCACAGTGCACCCCACGCTGGCAGACACTGCACCCCACCGTGGCAGACACTGCACAGTGCACCCCACGCTGGCAGACACTGCACAGTGTACCCCACCCTGGCAGACACTGCACAGTGCACCCCACCCTGGCAGACACTGCACCCGACCCTGGCAGACACTGCACAGTGCACCCCACCCTGGCAGACACTGCACAGTGCATTCCACCCTGCCAAATACTGCACAGTGCATCCCACCCTGCAGACACTGCACAGTGCACCCCACCCTGGGAGACACTACACAGTGCACCCCACCCTGGCAAACACTGCACAGTGCATCCCATCCTGGCAGACACTGCACAGTGCACCCCACCCTGGCAAACACTGCACAGTGCACCCCACCCTGGCAGACACTGCACAGTGCACCCCACACTGGCAGACACTGCACCCCACCCTGGCAGACACTGCACAGTGCACCCCACGCTAGCATACACTGCACCCCACCCTGGCAGACACTGCACAGTGCACCCCACGCTGGCAGACACTGCACCCCACCCTGGCAGACACTGCACAGTGCACCCCACCCTGGGAGACACTACACAGTGCACCCCAACCTGGCAGACACTGCACAGTGCACCCCACCCTGGCAGACACTGCACAGTGCACCCCACCCTGACCGACACTGCACAGTGCACCCCACGCTGGCAGACACTGCACCCCACCCTGGCAGACACTGCACAGTGTACTCCACCCTGGCAGACACTGCACAGTGCACCCCACGCTGGCAGACACTGCACCCCACCCTGGCAGACACTGCACAGTGCACCCCACGCTGGCAGACACTGCACAGTGTACCCCACCCTGGCAGACACTGCACAGTGCACCCCACCCTGGCAGACACTGCACCCGACCCTGGCAGACACTGCACAGTGCACCCCACCCTGGCAGACACTGCACAGTGCATTCCACCCTGCCAAATACTGCACAGTGCATCCCACCCTGCAGACACTGCACAGTGCACCCCACCCTGGGAGACACTACACAGTGCACCCCACCCTGGCAGACACTGCACAGTGCACCCCACCCTGGGAGACACTACACATTGCACTCCACCCTGGCAGACACTGCAAAGTGCACCCCAACCTGGCAGACACTGCAGCACAGTACACCCCACCTTGGCAGACACTGCACAGTGCACCCCACCCTGGGAGACACTACACAGTGCACCCCACCCTGGCAGACACTGCACAGTGCACACTTCACCCTGGCAGACACTGCAGCACAGTGCACCCCACCCTGGGAGACACTGCACAGTGCACCCCACGCTGGCAGACACACACTACACAGTGCACCACACGCTGGCAGACACTGCACAGTGCACCCCACCCTGGCAAACACTGCACAGTGCACCCCACCCTGGCAGACACTGCACAGTGCACCCCACCCTGGCAGACACTGCAGCACAGTGCACCCCACCCTGGCAGACACTGCACAGTGCACCCCACCCTGGGAGACACTACACAGTGCACCCCACCTTGGCAGACACTGCACAGTGCACACCCCACCCTGGCAGACACTGCAGCGCAGTGCACCCCACCCTGGGAGACACTGCACAGTGCACCCCACGCTGGCAGACACACTACACAGTGCACCCCACGCTGGCAGACACTGCACAGTGCACCCCACCCTGGCAAACACTGCACAGTGCACCCCACCCTGGCAGACACTGCACAGTGCACCCCACCCTGGGAGACACTACACATTGCACCCCACCCTGGCAGACACTGCACAGTGCACCCCACCCTGGCAGACACTGCACCCCACGCTGGCAGACACTGCACCCCACGCTGGCAGACACTGCACAGTGCAACCCACCCTGACAGCCACTGCACAGTGCACCCCATGCTGGCAAACACTGCACCCCACCCTGGCAGACACTGAACCCCACCCTGGCAGAAACTGCACCCCACCCTGGCAGACACTGCACAGTGCACCCCACCCTGGCAGACACTGCACAGTGCACCCCACGATGGCAGACACACACTACATAGTGCACCCCACGCTGGCAGACACTGCACAGTGACCCCACCCTGAGAGACACTGCACAGTGCACCCCACCCTGACAGACACTGCACCCCACCCTTGCAGACACTGCACGGTGCACCCCACCCTGGCAGACACTGCACAGTGCCCCCCACGCTGGCAGAAATTGCACAGTGCACCCCACGCTGGCAGACACTGCACCCCACGCTGGCAGACACTGCACCCCACCCTGGCAGACACTGCACAGTGTACTCCACCCTGGCAGACACTGCACAGTGCACCCCACGCTGGCAGACACTGCACCCCACCCTGGCAGACACTGCACAGTGCAACCCACGCTGGCAGACACTGCACAGTGTACCCCACCCTGGCAGACACTGCACAGTGCACCCCACGCTGGCAGACACTGCACCCCACCCTGGAAGACACTAAACAGTGCACCCCACCCTGGCAGACACTGCACAGTGCACCCCACGCTGGCAGACACTTCACCCCACCCTGGCAGACACTTCACCCCACCCTGGCAGACACTGCACAGTGCACCCCACGCTGGCAGACACTGCACCCCACCCTGGCAGACACTGCACAGTGCACTCCACCCTGGCAGACACTGCACAGTGCACCCCACGCTGGCAGACACTGCACAGTGCACCCCAGCCTGGGATACACTGCACAGTGCACCTTACGCTGGCAGACACTGCACCCCACCCTGGCAGACACTGCACAGTGCACCCCACCCTGGCAGACACTGCACAGTGCACCCCACCCTGGCAAACACTGCACAGTGCGTCCCATCCTGGCAGACACTGCACAGTGCACCCCACCCTGGGAGACACTGCACAGTGCATCCCCACGCTGGCAGACACTGAACCCCACCCTGGCAGACACTGCACAGTGCACCCCACCCTGGCAAACACTGCACAGTGCACCCCACCCTGGCAGACACTGCACCCCACCCTAGCAGACACTGCACAGTGCACCCCTCCCTGGGAGACACTACACAGTGCACCCCACCTTGGCAGACACTGCACAGTGCACACCCCACCCTGGCAGACACTGCAGCACAGTGCACCCCACCCTGGGAGACACTGCACAGTGCACCCCACGCTGGCAGACACACTACACAGTGCACCCCACGCTGGCAGATACTGCACAGTGCACCCCACCATGGCAGACACTGCACAGTGCACCCCACGCTGGCAGACAGGGCACCCCACGCTGGCAGACACTGCACCCCACCCTGGCAGACACTGCACAGTGCACCCCACCCTGGCAGATACTGCACAGTTCACCCCACATTGGCAGACACTGCACAGTGCACCCCACGCTGGCAGACACTGCACCCCACCCTGGCAGACACTGCATAGTGCACCCCACCCTGGCAAACACTGCACAGTGCACCCCACCCTGGCAGACACTGCACCCCACCCTGGCAGACACTGCACCCCACCCTGGCAGACACTGCACAGTTCACCCCACCCTGTCAGACACTGCACAGTGCACCCCACCCTGGCAGACCCTACACATTGCACCCCACCCTGGCAGATACTGCACAGTGCACCCCACCCTGGCAGACACTGCACCCCACGCTGGCAGACACTGTACACCACGCTGGCAGACACTGAACCCCACCCTGACAGACACTGAACCCCACCCTGGCAGACACTGCACCCCACCCTGGCAGACACTGCACAGTGCACTCCACCCTGGCAGACACTGCACAGTGCACCCCACCCTGGGAGACACTACACAGTGCACCCACCCTGGCAGACACTGAACCCCACCCTGGAAGACACTGCACTGTGCACCCCACCCTGGGAGACACTACACAGTGCACCCCACGCTGGCAGACACTGCACCCCACCCTGGCAGACACTGAACCCCACCCTGGCAGACACTGCACCCCACCCTGGCAGACACTGCACAGTGCACTCCACCCTGGCAGACACTGCACAGTGCACCCCACCCTGGGAAACGCTACACAGTGCACCCACCCTGGCAGACACTGCACCCCACCCTGGCAGACACTTCACAGTGCACCCCACCCTGGGAGACACTACACAGTGCACCCGACGCTGGCAGACACTGAACCCCACCCTGACAGACACTGCACAGTGCACCACACCCTGGCATACACTGCACAGTGCACCCCACCCTGGCAGACACCGCACCCCACCCTGGCAGACACTGCACAATGCACCTCACGCTGGCAGACACTGCACCCCACCCTGGCAGACACTGCACAGTGCACCCCACCCTGGCAGACACTGCACAGTGCACCCCACGCTGGCAGACACTGCACCCCACCCTGGCAGACACTGCATAGTGCATTCCACCCTGGCAGACACTGCACAGTGCACCCCACCCTGGCAAACACTGCACCCCACCCTGGCAGACACTGCACAGTGCACCCCACCCTGGGAGACACTACACAGTGCACCCCACCCTGGCAGACACTGCACAGTGCACCCCACCCTGGCAGACACTGCACAGTGCACCCCACCCTGGGAGACACTACACATTGCACCCCACCCTGGCAGACACTGCACAGTGCACCCCACCCTGGCAGACACTGCAGCACAGTCCACTTCACCTTGGCAGACACTGCACAGTGCACCCCACCCTGGGAGACACTACACAGTGCACCCCACCCTGGCAGACACTGCACAGTGCACACCCCACCCTGGCAGACACTGCAGCACAGTGCACCCCACCCTGGGAGACACTGCACAGTGCACCCCACGCTGGCAGACACACACTACACTGTGCACCCCACGCTGGCAGACACTGCAAAGTGCACCCCACCCTGGCAAACACTGCACAGTGCACCCCACCCTGGCAGACACTGCACAGTGCACCCCACCCTGGGAGACACTACACAGTGCACCCCACCCTGGCAGACATTGCACAGTGCACCCCACCCTGACAGACACTGCACAGTGCACCCCACCCTGGGAGACACTACACATTGCACCCCACCCTGGCAGACACTGCACAGTGCACCCCACCCTGGCAGACACTGCAGCACAGTGCACCCCACCCTGGCAGACACTGCACAGTGCACCCCACCCTGGGAGACACTACACAGTGCACCCCACCTTGGCAGACACTGCACAGTGCACACCCCACCCTGGCAGACACTGCAACACAGTGCACCCCACCCTGGGAGACACTGCACAGTGCACCCCACGCTGGCAGACACACTACACAGTGCACCCCACGCTGGCAGACACTGCACAGTGCACCCCACCCTGGCAAACACTGCACAGTGCACCCCACCTTGGGAGACACTGCACAGTGCACCCCACCCTGGCAGACACTGCACAGTGCACCCCACGCTGGCAGACAGTGCACCCCACGCTGGCAGACACTGCACCCCACCCTGGCAGACACTGCACAGTGCACCCCACCCTGGCAGATACTGCACAGTGCACCCCAAATTGGCAGACACTGCACAGTGCACCCCACGCTGGCAGACACTGCACCCCACCCTGGCAGACACTACACAGTGCACCCACCCTGGCAAACACTGCACAGTGCACCCCACCATGGCAGACACTGCACCACACCCTGGCAGACACTGCACAGTTCACCCCACCCTGTCAGACACTGCACAGTGCACCCCACCCTGGAAGACACTACACATTGCATCCCACCCTGGCAGATACTGCACAGTGCACCCCACTCTGGCAGACACTGCACCCCACGCTGGCAGACACTGCACCCCACGCTGGCAGACACTGCACCCCACCCTGACAGACATTGTACCCCACGCTGGCACACTGCACAGTGCATCCCACCCTGACAGACACTGCACAGTGCACCCCACGCTGACAGACACTGCACCCCACCCTGGCAGACACTGCACATTGCACTCCACCCTGGCAGACACTGCACAGTGCACCCCATCCTGGGAGACACTACACAGTGCACCCACCCTGGCAGACACTGAACCCCACCCTGGCAGACACTGCACAGTGCACCCCACCTTGGCAGACACTGCACAGTGCACCTCACGCTGGCAGACACTGCACCCCACCCTGGCAGACACTGCACAGTGCACCCCACCCTGGCAGTCACTGCACAGTGCACCCCACGCTGGCAGACACTGCACAGTGCATTCCACCCTGGCAGACACTGCACAGTGCACCCCACCCTGGCAGACACTGCACAGTGCACCCCACTCTGGCAGACACTGCACAGTACACCCCACCCTGCCAAACAATGCACAGTGCATCCCACCCTGTCAGACACTGCACAGTGCACCCCACCCTGGGAGACACTACACAGTGCACCCCACCCTGGCAGACACTGCACAGTGCACCCCACCCTGGCAGACACTGCACAGTGCACCCCACCCTGACCGACACTGCACAGTGCACCCCACGCTGGCAGACACTGCACCCCACCCTGGCAGACACTGCACAGTGTACTCCACCCTGGCAGACACTGCACAGTGCACCCCACGCTGGCAGACACTGCACCCCACCCTGGCAGACACTGCACAGCACACCCCACGCTGGCAGACACTGCACAGTGTACCCCACCCTGGCAGACACTGCACAGTGCACCCCACCCTGGCAGACACTGCACTTCACCCTGGCAGACACTGCACAGTGCATTCCACCCTGCCAAATACTGCACAGTGCATCCCACCCTGGCAGACACTGCACAGTGCACCCCACCCTGAGAGACACTACACAGTGCACCCCACCCTGGCAGACACTGCAAAGTGCACCCCACCCTGGGAGACACTACACATTGCACCCCACCCTGGCAGACACTGCACAGTGCACCCCACCCTGGCAGACACTGCAGCACAGTACACCCCACCGTGGCAGACACTGCACAGTGCACCCCACCCTGGGAGACACTACACATTGCACCCCACCCTGGCAGACACTGCACAGTGCACACCCCACCCTGGCAGACACTGCAGCACAGTGCACCCCACCCTGGGAGACACTGCACAGTGCACCCCACGCTGGCAGACACACACTACACAGTGCACCACACGCTGACAGACACTGCACAGTGCACCCCACCCTGGCAAACACTGCACAGTGCACCCCACCCTGGCAGACACTGCACAGTGCACCCCACCCTGGCAGACACTGCAGCACAGTGCACCCCACCCTGGCAGACACTGCACAGTGCACCCCACCCTGGGAGACACTACACAGTGCACCCCACCTTGGCAGACACTGCACAGTGCACACCCCACCCTGGCAGACACTGCAGCGCAGTGCACCCCACCCTGGGAGACACTGCACAGTGCACCCCACGCTGGCAGACACACTACACAGTGCACCCCACGCTGGCAGACACTGCACAGTGCACCCCACCCTGGCAAACACTGCACAGTGCACCCCACCCTGGCAGACACTGCACAGTGCACCCCACCCTGGGAGACACTACACATTGCACCCCACCCTGGCAGACACTGCACAGTGCACCCCACCCTGGCAGACACTGCACCTCACGCTGGCAGACACTGCACCCCACGCTGGCAGACACTGCACAGTGCACCCCACCCTGACAGCCACTGCACAGTGCACCCCACGCTGGCAGACACTGCACCCCACCCTGGCAGACACTGAACCCCACCCTGGCAGACACTGCACCCCACCCTGGCAGACACTGCACAGTGCACCCCACCCTGGCAGACACTGCACAGTGCACCCCACGCTGGCAGACACTGCACAGTGACCCCACCCTGAGAGACACTGCACAGTGCACCCCACCCTGACAGACACTGCACCCCACCCTTGCAGACACTGCACAGTGCACCCCACCCTGGCAGACACTGCACAGTGCCCCCCACGCTGGCAGAAACTGCACAGTGCACCCCACGTTGGCAGACACTGCACCCCACGCTGGCAGACACTGCACCCCACCCTGGCAGACACTGCACAGTGTACTCCACCCTGGCAGACACTGCACAGTGCACCCCTTACTGGCAGACACTGCACCCCACCCTGGCAGACACTGCACAGTGCAACCCACGCTGGCAGACACTGCACAGTGTACCCCACCCTGGCAGACACTGCACAGTGCACCCCACGCTGGCAGACACTGCACCCCACCCTGGCAGACACTGCACAGTGCACCCCACCCTGGCAGACACTGCACAGTGCACCCCACGCTGGCAGACACTTCACCCACCCTGGCAGACACTGCACAGTGCACCCCACGCTGGCAGACACTGCACCCCACCCGGGCAGACACTGCACAGTGCACTCCACCCTGGCAGACACTGCACAGTGCACCCCACGCTGGCAGACACTGCACCCCACCCTGGCAGACACTGCACAGTGCACCCCACCCTGGCAGACACAGCACAGTGCACCCTACGCTGGCAGACACTGCACCCCACCCTGACAGACACTGCACAGTGCACCCCACGCTGGCAGACACTGCACAGTGTACCCCACCCTGGCAGACACTGCACAGTGCACCCCACACTGGCAGACACTGCACCCCACCCTGGCAGACACTGCACAGTGCACCCCACGCTAGCATACACTGCACCCCACCCTGGCAGACACTGCACAGTGCACTCCACCCTGGCAGACACTGCACAGTGCACCTTACGCTGGCAGACACTGCACCCCACCCTGGCAGACACTGCACAGTGCACCCCACCCTGGCAGACACTGCACAGTGCACCCCACCCTGGCAAACACTGCACAGTGCATCCCATCCTGGCAGACACTGCACAGTGCACCCCACCCTGGGAGACACTGCACAGTGCACCCCACGCTGGCAGACACTGAACCCCACCCTGGCAGACACTGCACAGTGCACCCCACCCTGGCAAACACTGCACAGTGCACCCCAACCTGGCAGACACTGCACCCCACCCTGGCAGACACTGCACAGTGCACCCCACCCTGGCAGACACTGCACAGTGCACCCCACGCTGGCAGACACTGCACCCCACCCTGGCAGACACTGCACAGTGCACCCCACCCTGGGAGACACTACACAGTGCACCCCACCCTGGCAGACACTGCAAAGTGCACCCCACCCTGGGAGACACTACACATTGCACCCCACCCTGGCAGACACTGCACAGTGCACCCCACCCTGGCAAACACTGCACGGTGCACCCCACCCTGGCAGACACTGCACCCCACCCTGGCAGACACTGCACAGTGCACCCCACCCTGGCAGACACTGCACAGTGCACCCCACGCTGGCAGACACTGCACCCCACCCTGGCAGACACTGCACAGTGCATTCCACCCTGGCAGACACTGCACAGTGCACCCCACCCTGGCAGACACTGCACCCCACCCTGGCAGACACTGCACAGTGCACCCCACCCTGGGAGACACTACACAGTGCACCCCACCCTGGCAGACACTGCACAGTGCACCCCACCCTGGCAGACACTGCACATTGCACCCCACCCTGGGAGACACTACACATTGCACCCCACCCTGGCAGACACTGCACAGTGCACCCCACCCTGGCAGACACTGCAGCACAGTGCACCTCACCTTGGCAGACACTGCACAGTGCACCCCACCCTGTGAGACACTACACAGTGCACCCCACCCTGGCAGACACTGCACAGTGCACACCCCACCCTGGCAGACACTGCAGCACAGTGCACCCCACCCTGGGAGACACTGCACAGTGCACCCCACGCTGGCAGACACACACTACACAGTGCACCCCACGCTGGCAGACACTGCAAAGTGCACCCCACCCTGGCAAACACTGCACAGTGCACCCCACCCTGGCAGACACTGCACAGTGCACCCCACCCTGGGAGACACTACACAGTGCACTCCACCCTGGCAGACATTGCACAGTGCACCCCACCCTGACAGACACTGCACAGTGCACCCCACCCTGGGAGACACTACACATTGCACCCCACCCTGGCAGACACTGCACAGTGCACCCCACCCTGGCAGACACTGCAGCACAGTGCACCCCACCCTGGCAGACACTGCACAGTGCACCCCACGCTGGCAGACAGTGCACCCCACGCTGGCAGACACTGCACCCCACCCTGGCAGACACTGCACAGTGCACCCCACCCTGGCAGATACTGCACAGTGCACCCCAAATTGGCAGACACTGCACAGTGCACCCCACGCTGGCAGACACTGCACCCCACCCTGGCAGACACTACACAGTGCACCCACCCTGGCAAACACTGCACAGTGCACCCCACCATGGCAGACACTGCACCCCACCCTGGCAGACACTACACATTGCACCCCACCCTGGCAGATACTGCACAGTGCACCCCACCCTGGCAGACACTGCACCCCACGCTGGCAGACACTGCACCCCACGCTGGCAGACACTGCACCCCACGCTGGCAGACACTGAACCCCACCCTGACAGACATTGTACCCCACGCTGGCACACTGCACAGTGCATCCCACCCTGACAGACACTGCACAGTGCACCCCACGCTGACAGACACTGCACCCCACCCTGGCAGACACTGCACATTGCACTCCACCCTGGCAGACACTGCACAGTGCACCCCACCCTGGGAGACACTACACAGTGCACCCACCCTGGCAGACACTGAACCCCACCCTGGCAGACACTGCACAGTGCACCCCACCTTGGCAGACACTGCACAGTGCACCTCACGCTGGCAGACACTGCACCCCACCCTGGCAGACACTGCACAGTGCACCCCACCCTGGCAGTCACTGCACAGTGCACCCCACGCTGGCAGACACTGCACAGTGCATTCCACCCTGGCAGACACTGCACAGTGCACCCCACCCTGGCAGACACTGCACAGTGCACCCCACTCTGGCAGACACTGCACAGTACACCCCACCCTGCCAAACAATGCACAGTGCATCCCACCCTGTCAGACACTGCACAGTGCACCCCACCCTGGGAGACACTACACAGTGCACCCCACCCTGGCAGACACTGCACAGTGCACCCCACCCTGGCAGACACTGCACAGTGCACCCCACCCTGACCGACACTGCACAGTGCACCCCACGCTGGCAGACACTGCACCCCACCCTGGCAGACACTGCACAGTGTACTCCACCCTGGCAGACACTGCACAGTGCACCCCACGCTGGCAGACACTGCACCCCACCCTGGCAGACACTGCACAGCGCACCCCACGCTGGCAGACACTGCACAGTGTACCCCACCCTGGCAGACACTGCACAGTGCACCCCACCCTGGCAGACACTGCACTTCACCCTGGCAGACACTGCACAGTGCATTCCACCCTGCCAAATACTGCACAGTGCATCCCACCCTGGCAGACACTGCACAGTGCACCCCACCCTGGGAGACACTACACAGTGCACCCCACCCTGGCAGACACTGCAAAGTGCACCCCACCCTGGGAGACACTACACATTGCACCCCACCCTGGCAGACACTGCACAGTGCACCCCACCCTGGCAGACACTGCAGCACAGTACACCCCACCTTGGCAGACACTGTACAGTGCACCCCACCCTGGGAGACACTACACAGTGCACCCCACCCTGGCAGACACTGCACAGTGCACACCCCACCCTGGCAGACACTGCAGCACAGTGCACCCCACCCTGGGAGACACTGCACAGTGCACCCCACGCTGGCAGACACACACTACACAGTGCACCACACGCTGGCAGACACTGCACAGTGCACCCCACCCTGGCAAACACTGCACAGTGCACCCCACCCTGGCAGACACTGCACAGTGCACCCCACCCTGGCAGACACTGCAGCACAGTGCACCCCACCCTGGCAGACACTGCACAGTGCACCCCACCCTGGGAGACACTACACAGTGCACCCCACCTTGGCAGACACTGCACAGTGCACACCCCACCCTGGCAGACACTGCAGCGCAGTGCACCCCACCCTGGGAGACACTGCACAGTGCACCCCACGCTGGCAGACACACTACACAGTGCACCCCACGCTGGCAGACACTGCACAGTGCACCCCACCCTGGCAAACACTGCACAGTGCACCCCACCCTGGCAGACACTGCACAGTGCACCCCACCCTGGGAGACACTACACATTGCACCCCACCCTGGCAGACACTACACAGTGCACCCCACCCTGGCAGACACTGCACCTCACGCTGGCAGACACTGCACCCCACGCTGGCAGACACTGCACAGTGCACCCCACCCTGACAGCCACTGCACAGTGCACCCCACGCTGGCAGACACTGCACCCCACCCTGGCAGACACTGAACCCCACCCTGGCAGACACTGCACCCCACCCTGGCAGACACTGCACAGTGCACCCCACCCTGGCAGACACTGCACAGTGCACCCCACGCTGGCAGACACTGCACAGTGACCCCACCCTGAGAGACACTGCACAGTGCACCCCACCCTGACAGACACTGCACCCCACCCTTGCAGACACTGCACAGTGCACCCCACCCTGGCAGACACTGCACAGTGCCCCCCACGCTGGCAGAAACTGCACAGTGCACCCCACGTTGGCAGACACTGCACCCCACGCTGGCAGACACTGCACCCCACCCTGGCAGACACTGCACAGTGTACTCCACCCTGGCAGACACTGCACAGTGCACCCCTTACTGGCAGACACTGCACCCCACCCTGGCAGACACTGCACAGTGCAACCCACGCTGGCAGACACTGCACAGTGTACCCCACCCTGGCAGACACTGCACAGTGCACCCCACCCTGGCAGACACTGCACAGTGCACCCCACGCTGGCAGACACTTCACCCCACCCTGGCAGACACTGCACAGTGCACCCCACGCTGGCAGACACTGCACCCCACCCTGGCAGACACTGCACAGTGCACTCCACCCTGGCAGACACTGCACAGTGCACCCCACGCTGGCAGACACTGCACCCCACCCTGGCAGACACTGCACAGTGCACCCCACCCTGGCAGACACTGCACAGTGCACCCTACGCTGGCAGACACTGCACCCCACCCTGAAAGACACTGCACAGTGCACCCCACCCTGGCAGACGCTGCACAGTGCCCCCACGCTGGCAGACACTGCACAGTGCACCCCACACTAGCAGACACTGCACCCCACTTTGACAGACACTGCACAGTGTACTCCACCCTGGCAGACACTGCACAGTGCACCCCACGCTGGCAGACACTGCACAGTGCACCCCACCCTGGCAGACACTGCACAGTGCACCCCACACTGGCAGACACTGCACCCCACCCTGGCAGACACTGCACAGTGCACCCCACGCTAGCATACACTGCACCCCACCCTGGCAGACACTGCACAGTGCACTCCACCCTGGCAGACACTGCACAGGGCACCTTACGCTGGCAGACACTGCACCCCACCCTGGCAGACACTGCACAGTGCACCCCACCCTGGCAGACACTGCACCCCACCCTGGCAGACACTGCACAGTGCACCCCACGCTAGCATACACTGCACCCCACCCTGGCAGACACTGCACAGTGCACTCCACCCTGGCAGACACTGCACAGTGCACCTTACGCTGGCAGACACTGCACCCCACCCTGGCAGACACTGCACAGTGCACCCCACCCTGGCAGACACTGCACAGTGCACCCCACCCTGGCAAACACTGCACAGTGCATCCCATCCTGGCAGACACTGCACAGTGCACCCCACCCTGGGAGACACTGCACAGTGCACCCCACGCTGGCAGACACTGAACCCCACCCTGGCAGACACTGCACAGTGCACCCCACCCTGGCAAACACTGCACAGTGCACCCCAACCTGGCAGACACTGCACCCCACCCTGGCAGACACTGCACAGTGCACCCCACCCTGGCAGACACTGCACAGTGCACCCCACGCTGGCAGACACTGCACCCCACCCTGGCAGACACTGCACAGTGCACCCCACCCTGGGAGACACTACACAGTGCACCCCACCCTGGCAGACACTGCAAAGTGCACCCCACCCTGGGAGACACTACACATTGCACCCCACCCTGGCAGACACTGCACAGTGCACCCCACCCTGGCAAACACTGCACGGTGCACCCCACCCTGGCAGACACTGCACCCCACCCTGGCAGACACTGCACAGTGCACCCCACCCTGGCAGACACTGCACAGTGCACCCCACGCTGGCAGACACTGCACCCCACCCTGGCAGACACTGCACAGTGCATTCCACCCTGGCAGACACTGCACAGTGCACCCCACCCTGGCAGACACTGCACCCCACCCTGGCAGACACTGCACAGTGCACCCCACCCTGGGAGACACTACACAGTGCACCCCACCCTGGCAGACACTGCACAGTGCACCCCACCCTGGCAGACACTGCACATTGCACCCCACCCTGGGAGACACTACACATTGCACCCCACCCTGGCAGACACTGCACAGTGCACCCCACCCTGGCAGACACTGCAGCACAGTGCACCTCACCTTGGCAGACACTGCACAGTGCACCCCACCCTGTGAGACACTACACAGTGCACCCCACCCTGGCAGACACTGCACAGTGCACACCCCACCCTGGCAGACACTGCAGCACAGTGCACCCCACCCTGGGAGACACTGCACAGTGCACCCCACGCTGGCAGACACACACTACACAGTGCACCCCACGCTGGCAGACACTGCAAAGTGCACCCCACCCTGGCAAACACTGCACAGTGCACCCCACCCTGGCAGACACTGCACAGTGCACCCCACCCTGGGAGACACTACACAGTGCACTCCACCCTGGCAGACATTGCACAGTGCACCCCACCCTGACAGACACTGCACAGTGCACCCCACCCTGGGAGACACTACACATTGCACCCCACCCTGGCAGACACTGCACAGTGCACCCCACCCTGGCAGACACTGCAGCACAGTGCACCCCACCCTGGCAGACACTGCACAGTGCACCCCACGCTGGCAGACAGTGCACCCCACGCTGGCAGACACTGCACCCCACCCTGGCAGACACTGCACAGTGCACCCCACCCTGGCAGATACTGCACAGTGCACCCCAAATTGGCAGACACTGCACAGTGCACCCCACGCTGGCAGACACTGCACCCCACCCTGGCAGACACTACACAGTGCACCCACCCTGGCAAACACTGCACAGTGCACCCCACCATGGCAGACACTGCACCCCACCCTGGCAGACACTACACATTGCACCCCACCCTGGCAGATACTGCACAGTGCACCCCACCCTGGCAGACACTGCACCCCACGCTGGCAGACACTGCACCCCACGCTGGCAGACACTGCACCCCACGCTGGCAGACACTGAACCCCACCCTGACAGACATTGTACCCCACGCTGGCACACTGCACAGTGCATCCCACCCTGACAGACACTGCACAGTGCACCCCACGCTGACAGACACTGCACCCCACCCTGGCAGACACTGCACATTGCACTCCACCCTGGCAGACACTGCACAGTGCACCCCACCCTGGGAGACACTACACAGTGCACCCACCCTGGCAGACACTGAACCCCACCCTGGCAGACACTGCACAGTGCACCCCACCTTGGCAGACACTGCACAGTGCACCTCACGCTGGCAGACACTGCACCCCACCCTGGCAGACACTGCACAGTGCACCCCACCCTGGCAGTCACTGCACAGTGCACCCCACGCTGGCAGACACTGCACAGTGCATTCCACCCTGGCAGACACTGCACAGTGCACCCCACCCTGGCAGACACTGCACAGTGCACCCCACTCTGGCAGACACTGCACAGTACACCCCACCCTGCCAAACAATGCACAGTGCATCCCACCCTGTCAGACACTGCACAGTGCACCCCACCCTGGGAGACACTACACAGTGCACCCCACCCTGGCAGACACTGCACAGTGCACCCCACCCTGGCAGACACTGCACAGTGCACCCCACCCTGACCGACACTGCACAGTGCACCCCACGCTGGCAGACACTGCACCCCACCCTGGCAGACACTGCACAGTGTACTCCACCCTGGCAGACACTGCACAGTGCACCCCACGCTGGCAGACACTGCACCCCACCCTGGCAGACACTGCACAGCGCACCCCACGCTGGCAGACACTGCACAGTGTACCCCACCCTGGCAGACACTGCACAGTGCACCCCACCCTGGCAGACACTGCACTTCACCCTGGCAGACACTGCACAGTGCATTCCACCCTGCCAAATACTGCACAGTGCATCCCACCCTGGCAGACACTGCACAGTGCACCCCACCCTGGGAGACACTACACAGTGCACCCCACCCTGGCAGACACTGCAAAGTGCACCCCACCCTGGGAGACACTACACATTGCACCCCACCCTGGCAGACACTGCACAGTGCACCCCACCCTGGCAGACACTGCAGCACAGTACACCCCACCTTGGCAGACACTGTACAGTGCACCCCACCCTGGGAGACACTACACAGTGCACCCCACCCTGGCAGACACTGCACAGTGCACACCCCACCCTGGCAGACACTGCAGCACAGTGCACCCCACCCTGGGAGACACTGCACAGTGCACCCCACGCTGGCAGACACACACTACACAGTGCACCACACGCTGGCAGACACTGCACAGTGCACCCCACCCTGGCAAACACTGCACAGTGCACCCCACCCTGGCAGACACTGCACAGTGCACCCCACCCTGGCAGACACTGCAGCACAGTGCACCCCACCCTGGCAGACACTGCACAGTGCACCCCACCCTGGGAGACACTACACAGTGCACCCCACCTTGGCAGACACTGCACAGTGCACACCCCACCCTGGCAGACACTGCAGCGCAGTGCACCCCACCCTGGGAGACACTGCACAGTGCACCCCACGCTGGCAGACACACTACACAGTGCACCCCACGCTGGCAGACACTGCACAGTGCACCCCACCCTGGCAAACACTGCACAGTGCACCCCACCCTGGCAGACACTGCACAGTGCACCCCACCCTGGGAGACACTACACATTGCACCCCACCCTGGCAGACACTACACAGTGCACCCCACCCTGGCAGACACTGCACCTCACGCTGGCAGACACTGCACCCCACGCTGGCAGACACTGCACAGTGCACCCCACCCTGACAGCCACTGCACAGTGCACCCCACGCTGGCAGACACTGCACCCCACCCTGGCAGACACTGAACCCCACCCTGGCAGACACTGCACCCCACCCTGGCAGACACTGCACAGTGCACCCCACCCTGGCAGACACTGCACAGTGCACCCCACGCTGGCAGACACTGCACAGTGACCCCACCCTGAGAGACACTGCACAGTGCACCCCACCCTGACAGACACTGCACCCCACCCTTGCAGACACTGCACAGTGCACCCCACCCTGGCAGACACTGCACAGTGCCCCCCACGCTGGCAGAAACTGCACAGTGCACCCCACGTTGGCAGACACTGCACCCCACGCTGGCAGACACTGCACCCCACCCTGGCAGACACTGCACAGTGTACTCCACCCTGGCAGACACTGCACAGTGCACCCCTTACTGGCAGACACTGCACCCCACCCTGGCAGACACTGCACAGTGCAACCCACGCTGGCAGACACTGCACAGTGTACCCCACCCTGGCAGACACTGCACAGTGCACCCCACCCTGGCAGACACTGCACAGTGCACCCCACGCTGGCAGACACTTCACCCCACCCTGGCAGACACTGCACAGTGCACCCCACGCTGGCAGACACTGCACCCCACCCTGGCAGACACTGCACAGTGCACTCCACCCTGGCAGACACTGCACAGTGCACCCCACGCTGGCAGACACTGCACCCCACCCTGGCAGACACTGCACAGTGCACCCCACCCTGGCAGACACTGCACAGTGCACCCTACGCTGGCAGACACTGCACCCCACCCTGAAAGACACTGCACAGTGCACCCCACCCTGGCAGACGCTGCACAGTGCCCCCACGCTGGCAGACACTGCACAGTGCACCCCACACTAGCAGACACTGCACCCCACTTTGACAGACACTGCACAGTGTACTCCACCCTGGCAGACACTGCACAGTGCACCCCACGCTGGCAGACACTGCACAGTGCACCCCACCCTGGCAGACACTGCACAGTGCACCCCACACTGGCAGACACTGCACCCCACCCTGGCAGACACTGCACAGTGCACCCCACGCTAGCATACACTGCACCCCACCCTGGCAGACACTGCACAGTGCACTCCACCCTGGCAGACACTGCACAGGGCACCTTACGCTGGCAGACACTGCACCCCACCCTGGCAGACACTGCACAGTGCACCCCACCCTGGCAGACACTGCACAGTGCACCCCACCCTGGCAAACACTGCACAGTGCATCCCATCCTGGCAGACACTGCACAGTGCACCCCACCCTGGGAGACACTGCACAGTGCACCCCACGCTGGCAGACACTGAACCCCACCCTGGCAGACACTGCACAGTGCACCCCACCCTGGCAAACACTGCACAGTGCACCCCACCCTGGCAGACACTGCACAGTGCACCCCACACTGGCAGACACTGCACCCCACCCTGGCAGACACTGCACAGTGCACCCCACGCTAGCATACACTGCACCCCACCCTGGCAGACACTGCACAGTGCACCCCACGCTGGCAGACACTGCACCCCACCCTGGCAGACACTGCACAGTGCACCCCACCCTGGGAGACACTACACAGTGCACCCCAACCTGGCAGACACTGCACAGTGCACCCCACCCTGGCAGACACTGCACAGTGCACCCCACCCTGACCGACACTGCACAGTGCACCTTACGCTGGCAGACACTGCACCCCACCCTGGCAGACACTGCACAGTGTACTCCACCCTGGCAGACACTGCACAGTGCACCCCACGCTGGCAGACACTGCACCCCACCCTGGCAGACACTGCACAGTGCACCCCACGCTGGCAGACACTGCACAGTGTACCCCACCCTGGCAGACACTGCACAGTGCACCCCACCCTGGCAGACACTGCACCCGACCCTGGCAGACACTGCACAGTGCACCCCACCCTGGCAGACACTGCAGCACAGTGCACCCCACCCTGGCAGACACTGCACAGTGCACCCCACCCTGGGAGACACTACACAGTGCACCCCACCTTGGCAGACACTGCACAGTGCACACCCCACCCTGGCAGACACTGCAGCGCAGTGCACCCCACCCTGGGAGACACTGCACAGTGCACCCCACGCTGGCAGACACACTACACAGTGCACCCCACGCTGGCAGACACTGCACAGTGCACCCCACCCTGGCAAACACTGCACAGTGCACCCCACCCTGGCAGACACTGCACAGTGCACCCCACCCTGGGAGACACTACACATTGCACCCCACCCTGGCAGACACTGCACAGTGCACCCCACCCTGGCAGACACTGCACCTCACGCTGGCAGACACTGCACCCCACGCTGGCAGACACTGCACAGTGCACCCCACCCTGACAGCCACTGCACAGTGCACCCCACGCTGGCAGACACTGCACCCCACCCTGGCAGACACTGAACCCCACCCTGGCAGACACTGCACCCCACCCTGGCAGACACTGCACAGTGCACCCCACCCTGGCAGACACTGCACAGTGCACCCCACGCTGGCAGACACTGCACAGTGACCCCACCCTGAGAGACACTGCACAGTGCACCCCACCCTGACAGACACTGCACCCCACCCTTGCAGACACTGCACAGTGCACCCCACCCTGGCAGACACTGCACAGTGCCCCCCACGCTGGCAGAAACTGCACAGTGCACCCCACGTTGGCAGACACTGCACCCCACGCTGGCAGACACTGCACCCCACCCTGGCAGACACTGCACAGTGTACTCCACCCTGGCAGACACTGCACAGTGCACCCCTTACTGGCAGACACTGCACCCCACCCTGGCAGACACTGCACAGTGCAACCCACGCTGGCAGACACTGCACAGTGTACCCCACCCTGGCAGACACTGCACAGTGCACCCCACGCTGGCAGACACTGCACCCCACCCTGGCAGACACTGCACAGTGCACCCCACCCTGGCAGACACTGCACAGTGCACCCCACGCTGGCAGACACTTCACCCACCCTGGCAGACACTGCACAGTGCACCCCACGCTGGCAGACACTGCACCCCAACCGGGCAGACACTGCACAGTGCACTCCACCCTGGCAGACACTGCACAGTGCACCCCACGCTGGCAGACACTGCACCCCACCCTGGCAGACACTGCACAGTGCACCCCACCCTGGCAGACACAGCACAGTGCACCCTACGCTGGCAGACACTGCACCCCACCCTGACAGACACTGCACAGTGCACCCCACGCTGGCAGACACTGCACAGTGTACCCCACCCTGGCAGACACTGCACAGTGCACCCCACACTGGCAGACACTGCACCCCACCCTGGCAGACACTGCACAGTGCACCCCACGCTAGCATACACTGCACCCCACCCTGGCAGACACTGCACAGTGCACTCCACCCTGGCAGACACTGCACAGTGCACCTTACGCTGGCAGACACTGCACCCCACCCTGGCAGACACTGCACAGTGCACCCCACCCTGGCAGACACTGCACAGTGCACCCCACCCTGGCAAACACTGCACAGTGCATCCCATCCTGGCAGACACTGCACAGTGCACCCCACCCTGGGAGACACTGCACAGTGCACCCCACGCTGGCAGACACTGAACCCCACCCTGGCAGACACTGCACAGTGCACCCCACCCTGGCAAACACTGCACAGTGCACCCCACCCTGGCAGACACTGCACCCCACCCTGGCAGACACTGCACAGTGCACCCCACCCTGGCAGACACTGCACAGTGCAGCCCACGCTGGCAGACACTGCACCCCACCCTGGCAGACACTGCACAGTGCACCCCACCCTGGGAGACACTACACAGTGCACCCCACCCTGGCAGACACTGCAAAGTGCACCCCACCCTGGGAGACACTACACATTGCACCCCACCCTGGCAGACACTGCACAGTGCACCCCACCCTGGCAAACACTGCACGGTGCACCCCACCCTGGCAGACACTGCACCCCACCCTGGCAGACACTGCACAGTGCACCCCACCCTGGCAGACACTGCACAGTGCACCCCACGCTGGCAGACACTGCACCCCACCCTGGCAGACACTGCACAGTGCATTCCACCCTGGCAGACACTGCACAGTGCACCCCACCCTGGCAGACACTGCACCCCACCCTGGCAGACACTGCACAGTGCACCCCACCCTGGGAGACACTACACATTACACCCCACCCTGGCAGACACTGCACAGTGCACCCCACCCTGGCAGACACTGCACATTGCACCCCACCCTGGGAGACACTACACATTGCACCCCACCCTGGCAGACACTGCACAGTGCACCCCACCCTGGCAGACACTGCAGCACAGTGCACCTCACCTTGGCAGACACTGCACAGTGCACCCCACCCTGGCAGACACTGCACATTGCACCCCACCCTGGGAGACACTACACATTGCACCCCACCCTGGCAGACACTGCACAGTGCACCCCACCCTGGCAGACACTGCAGCACAGTGCACCTCACCTTGGCAGACACTGCACAGTGCACCCCACGCTGGCAGACACTGCACCCCACCCTGGCAGACACTGCACAGTGCATTCCACCCTGGCAGACACTGCACAGTGCACCCCACCCTGGCAGACACTGCACCCCACCCTGGCAGACACTGCACAGTGCACCCCACCCTGGGAGACACTACACAGTGCACCCCACCCTGGCAGACACTGCACAGTGCACCCCACCCTGG
>JAXIVJ010006964.1:0-55000 GCA_036785665.1 Chirona hameri
GTGTCCAAAGTATGCTGTATGGTCCTGTACTCTGGTACACAATTATTCAGCGAAATCGTGTTACACGGCGGACCTCGTATGTATGACCGTCGTATTTCGTAAGATACGAAAATCCAAGACCAAAAACATGGATTGTGATCAGCGCATCGGATATGGTTTGTGGAACAATTTTCAGCGAATCGAGATACCCGGCGGACCTAGCTATGCATAGGCGTAGGAACAGGGGGGGGGCAGCCCCCCCGCCCCCAACATTTTTGATTTTACCATTACGCCTATGGGCGTTGCATGAAAGATCGACTTCAGAAGCCTCCGGCCCCCCCCCCCCTGAACATAGTCCGACGTCCCTGTTCGTATGTATGTATGACGTCGTATTTCGTAAGGTACGAACAATCCAGATAAAAAACATGATTCGTGACAGCTCGTATCGGATATGGTCAGTGTATCAATTTCAGCGAAATCGAGTGCTCAAATATCAACTACATTTGAATAATCTGCTCCTAGTTTGACGGTGGTGTACGAAGAAGCATAGTTCAATAGTAGGGTTTGTATTCAAAGCGCCAGAATTGTCTAGAAAAAATGTGCCATATTTTGGCAGCGTAAAGGATTTCTATATAGCCTCTCTAGAGCTCAATATGACGTCATCATCCCAAATTTAAACAACTAATTTTTATCAAGTTTAGGGTCGCTTTCGAGAAAAACAATCTCACCATCGTTTCAGCAGCACTTACTTCCTAGTTTCGGGTACAACGCGTGTATATTTGACAACTTTCGGAAAGGTGGCAATGTCCCTTTAGGGCGTTTGAGGCGCCCGTCCTTGGCTCTTGACAATGACCAGGGAAGATGACCTTGAATGCAAAATAAATGTTATTTTCGTGATCAGCGTGCCTCAATTGACCTGTAACCAGATTTTGAAGTGAATCGCTTACTCGACGCTGAATTCGAATCCCGAATCCGACGCCTAACTTTTTACGGACATCAATGTACGCCTTCCAGATGCCACCCTGGCACAAAAAAATGGATCACTCCTTCGGAGCTGCCTGTGATTTCTGTCTGAGCAGTTGACAAAACGGTATACAGTAACGTACGTGTGACATAACCAAACCGTGGGCGATAGTGGAACCACGTTTCGCGGAAGATAATGCCGAATGATGCTTGGTGTAATCAAAAGTGGAGAGGCATATCAGTTTAGGTCATGCGGGGGAAAATATAGACCCAAATTCCAATACCCAAGAACAAAAAACTGCAAAACAAAGCACACTTATTGAGAAACAGAGCACATCCAAGAATGTCAATGTAACATGGCGAGCTACATGCCATGTCTTGCATAGCTGCGCCATATTTGCCTCTTTAATTATTACTAAAGTAATGCGTTTGGTTTTAGCCTAATTTGTTTGCCTTGTGGGAAATATGTTATATGTATTTAACATCTCTGATCTCAGGAGGGGAGGGGGGGAGGGTTGGTATGTGTGCAGGGGGGCAATGAGCCCCTAATTTTGCGTATTTTTTCCTATTTTTATTTTTTGCGTGAAAATACAATTTTTAGATGGCACATGTTCCCAAAGGCGAAAAAAAGCACAACACTGCATAATACTACATTTTGCATAGAGTTGCTTAGTTGAGCTAAATTCTCCTGCCGAAATGATGATGATTGTTGGGGGCACGACCATGCTAACTATTCTGAGGAAAGTGCGATGTTCGTAAAAGAAATAGTCATTAACATTATCGCGTCGAAATCAGCTGATTTGGCTTGTTGTCCGTGGCTCCAGCAGTAATATAAGTGAAAAAGAAACATTGGACAATATACAAACTAATGAAATTTTTTGATTCTACTACTGACGTGCCCCCCCCCCAACACCTGATAAACACCTGGCTACGCGCCTGAACCTGAGTTGAGCCCCCCCCCCCACTGATTTTGCAAAACTACACCCCTGGCTGACACCGGCATCGAGCGACTTGTTTTTTTTTTGCCGTGGATCGTCACAAAGCTTGAAGCTGTCCGTGTGGGCAATTTCACAGTCATCGGTGCTGCCGTCTGTGCTATGCGTGTGGCTAAATAAATGAGGACACACAAACGGACAGACACGCAGACAGACAGACGTACGGCTGGAAAATTAGTGAATTAGATACTGGCCCAGCCGTTTCGAATGCACTGCGTGCTTATTCCCTTCTGAACAGCCTTTTAGTCGGCTGCTTGGTTTTTGCAGCGGCGATCATCCGATTCCCCACGGGATGGGTGTTAGATGACAGCCACCGAAGCTTCCGCTAGTTCCAAGTGCCTATGCCTGCGGAAGCATTTTGCTTCCATGTCCTGACTGACACTCAGCAGCTAACTGTGGTCCAAAATAATTATTGCAGAAGCATTGAATAATAAACCTATAGTACAAAATATTCAGCTTATTGATATCAATAAATCCGTCAAAAATATCAAAAATATTCAAAATATTTCAAGACGTATCATTACCTACCTAAATTGGGAATTTTGGTCACAGACTGTTATCAAACCGCAACCGATCAAACTGAAATAACACTTGTAGGAATAATACTAGTCTATTATCTCGTAATAATATTTTCTACATTAATTTCAGTTTGATCGGTGGTAATGGGCCGTCTCAGTGACCTCAACTATACCTACCTATAATTATTTGTCTTGAAGTTTTTAATGTATATATGAGAAAATATCGCATGTCCTCCGAGGATTACAAAATATTGAGTAACACAACCTCAAAGTTTTCAATATTTATGTAGGTATATTATAATTATTACAGGTGGAGACGAAAGACAGAACGAGAGACCGGGAGACGGAGACGGGAGACGGAGGGACGGGTGACGGGTGACCGGGTGACGGGTGACGGGTGACGGGTGACGGGTTGACGGGTGACGGGTGACGAGTGACGAGTGACGTGTGACGGGTGACGGGAGAGGGAGACGAAGAGACGGGAGACGGGAAACGGGGAGACGGGAGACGGAAGGAAATATTTGGAATAATGGAACGGTCGTGAGATTCGACCAGAACGTAGGTAATGAGGACAGGAACGGGACCGGGACCGGGCGGGGCGGGCGGGGCGGGGCGGACGGGACGGGGACGGGGACGGGGACGGGGACGGGGACGGGGGGACGGGGACGGGGGACGGGGACGGGGACGGGGACGGGGACGGGGACGGGGACGGGGACGGGGACGGGGACGTGACGGGACTGGTTTTGATCAAACACTATCAAATCTGGAAACTCAAAATATGTTGCGCGTGTGGGAGCAGCGGGGTCCACTTACTTACTTTGCCACTTACTTTGTGTACTAACTAATGAGGCTCAAGTGATGCTACACCGTACCACCATTGATGGCATAGCAATTAGCATATGCTGCTTCATAAGTTCATGCACCGCATACCTATTTAGGTATTATCAGGGGCGTCGCCACCAGGGGGCCACCCCCCCCCCCCCCCAGGATCGCCTCCCGACCGGAGTCCGCCCCCCTCAGATTCACAGGATTTTAACATTAGCCTTATGGGACTGGCCCCCCCAAACCCCTGGCTAGTCTCCCCCACACTCAAAAATTGTATGTCGACGCCTCCATGGGTATTATGTGCGTTTAGCTATGGCGTCGGAGGCGGGCCGGGACGGGAGGGGGACCGGTCCCCCAACATTTTCAGATTTTAACATTACGCCTATGTGGGCGTGCATGGAAATAACTCGACTTAAAATGCCTCCGTCCCCCCAACTTTCAGAAAGTGGAGACGCCCTTGTGTTACCAACTCTCGATAAGAAACCGTATCGCCATCAGTCAAGCCATGGATGAGAAATACCAGAATACCTAGAGGTATCAATCCATGGTCAAGCTTAGAATTATAGTTATCTAGGGCAAGCCTCGTGAGCTGCTGCCAGGTATACAGGCAACGTAACTATAGTTTCATCCATGACCGCCAGGTGGCAAAATATTGCCTTTTGACTGGAGTTACCGGATCCTTGGGACCTTTTTTTCTTACGATGGACACAAAGTATAAGGAAGTGTCTTTCTGACAAAGATTCTTCATGTTATCCAATGCTCTGGCGCATGCAAATAATGTCTAACGTCTATGAAAAAAGACATTCAACGAAATCAAAATCTGAGAACGCCGCTGCCTATTATCAGCTGACCACCACGACAGTCAGCTGTTGCTGCCCTGCGCTGAGCTTTTGTTGACATCGTCAGTGTTCCCTGTCGCGGCGCGTGTGGTTGGTGGTGTCTGCGCCGGTGTCTGGGGTGTAAGTTTAGGATGCCCCCTCCGCTAGTTTTCGATATTGCAAAGTAATTTAGAAATATTTAAGCTATAAACTGGTATGTGTAGGCAGAGGTATTGGACAAGACACAAGGTAAACTCAATGTACTTGAGACGTGGTGTCTGTTGCGTTGTCAAGTGTGTCAATGTGGGAGGACCTTGAGAGAGGATGAAATATTCAGATTACAAATGGTGATGCTATGCCCAACAATTATATCAGCATGTTAAAAATCATGCACACTTTTAGGCGTGATGCTTGCTATGTCAGAGATTATCTGTAATATCATCGAGATGATATCAAATTGAATCAGTTATCAACAATAAGGTGTGATTTTGTCCTGTTGATTTTGCTTTTTCATTTGTATTCATGATATGGTTTTAATATGGTTAAATAACTAATGTGAAATACTTTTATATGTGTTCACCATTTTCTCAAGTTATGCTAAATTATAAGATCCTATTTTTTAGGGGCACAACTCAAGCTTGCGCCTGTTATTAGCCTAGAGTTACAAACATTATTTTTCAACATGGCATTCAGATTCTCCAATTTGAGTGATGTGTTCTGATGAAAGTTTGTTGAAAAAATATAAGCTGATAATGTGGAATCTGTGTTGCAGGTGATGGACCCAGTTGAGCTGTGATTTGGAGCACTTGCTGGTGACTCTGCACAAACGCCACCAACATGTCCGTCTTCAGAAGAAATCATCCGCTGAAACATGAATGGCTACAGGCTCCCTGCAGCTTATGGCAGCCAGTCACTTCGACCCACAATGGTCAGTCAATGCAGAAACATCTGCCTGGGGCAATTGCTAATGGTTGTGGTGACAATTATGTGCGCCAATTGATGTTTTCCTCTTTTTGACACCTGTCTATTGTTGTCAAATACATGTTCAATTGAGACCAAATGTGTGGACTTCTACTATGGGGATACATCTTTAATAAAGACAGCTCAAGCTTGTGTCCCTCTTTCCTGGCTATGTGGTATTTTTGTGTAGTTACTACCATCGCCTTGTCTCCCACTACCCATCTGTGAAACTGCCGGACAGCATCACCGGCTGACATCCATGACGAACTTCATACGACGTGATTGGATGGCGACCTCAGTGTCACTTTGATTTTGTCAGCATTGCTTAGCTGCTTGACTTCTCACCTTTTCTAATTGCCATGCAAATTTGGTAGTAGCATGTTTCAGGAAAAGAGTCCAGCGTTTATTTTGTGTGGTAATGGCCATACCATATCCTCCACTGATCAGAGACCTGAATCAGTTCATGTCTGATATTCTCCTGGTGTTGTTATGGTGTCAAGCACCACTTCCTCCTCGGCGCAAGGCGTCTAATGTCTTGGTCATGAGTCGTCAGTTTTCAAGTCGTCGTGATACGCGCAACATCCGCCGTCGTTGACGAATGTCAGCCGAGTGTCCTGGTTGGAGTCGACACTTTCGCGAACGCCGCGGCTGCGACGACCTCGACTCACCGATCTATCTCGTCTTCGAACCATCTATGTCTATGGCTATGCGCCCTAACCCAACAAGAAGTCTTGTGAACCATCCCAGTTGGAGACACAGTAGGAAAACTCTAAATATGGGGCACTCCAAAATATAGAGCCGTGACGTCAGAGCCTGCCATAGACAATAGATGCATGTACATGATCGCATGTACAGGGATCTAAATTAGGGCCTTTAAAGAAATAGTTCACCTTCGGACATTTTTTTCAGACACGATTTTATTATATTTTTTTTTTCATACAGTTTCTTTTTTCCTTTTTAAAAATGGTCTACATCGCGCCAATTCAGGCAGAAGGTTGTAAATTATTGATTGTATGGTGGCGTTATTGATCTGCGCATGCTCCATGGCAGTGCTAGGGCACCTTTCAGACGGTACGGTACATCATATAGTGCGCCGTATTCCTTCGCCACAAAGTCAAATATCTTCGGGCTGGAGAGTATTTTCAACCAAGAAAAGTTCAAGATAAGGATTTATCAACACGGGCTACACAACTGCTATTTCAGTTCAAAACCCCATGTTGAAGGTGAACAATTTCCTTAAGGACACTTTTTACAACACAAAAAAAAAACACTTTTAATAAATTGTAGCAATATGTCAGAAACAAGGAAGCCATTAGGATACAAAATTGATAACGATCCATGTTTTCCCTGCGCAAGTCCTGAAACAAATCCAGATGCATATTGAAATGTATTTGGAATTGCAAACTCCTAAAAGTGATGGGGAACATTTTTGCGTGTTTGGCCCATCCGCTCTAATTATTGAGTCGCCTGCTGCCAGCACTCTAATTTTAGTATATCAGCTCTATTTATGAGCGTTTTAGCACCAGACAACGGCGGGTAGTCCAAAAATAGAGTAGGATCTAGGACTGTTTCTGCAGTGACATATTCTAAATTTAATGTGACCCATCTTTAAGCAAAGTTGAAGTTTTTCTACATAGCATGTCCCTCTGATGGTGTCGTCAAAGTGGTCGCAGTTCTACGCAATAGCCATTAAAATACCTTATTTTCGCGATAGATTACAATGCATCTAAAATGTATAATTCGTTTGCTCGCGCGCTCTATTTTAGAGTATTTCCCTACTGTAGTCTCCACTGACCCAGCCTTTATCAGAGCCGTGACCGCCGGCAGTATTGGGAGACCCCGCTGAGATTCGCTATGGCTTCTTCGCCGTGGTTCCTGGGCCGCATAACTCTTCTCCTGTTCGAGTCTGGACACCTGTGTTGTGGTCTGATCCGCCAGGCGGCGCCGTAATTTCGTGGGCTGGTAATGATGTCCCCGCTGCCGTGCACTGCGGCTTTCGCACACCGACCAGTCCCAGACGCCGCATGCAGGATCACTCGCCATGCTAATGGCTCGTTATGGGACCATTGTTTCATTTTCTAACGGCGTTTGTCTCATCCGGTTGGCTGGTCGAACTGGTTGTGGTTATGTCGGATGTGGTTATGTTTTGTGAAGTTAGTCAAAACTGAGGCTTGGTCTGCTTTGTAGCTGATCGAGACATCATTGTTGATCTTCACGGATGTCTAGCAAAAATGCTCTTGGAAGTTACCAATGTCATAGAGCGTTCTGATTCCGGTGTGGGCTTCCTGCTGAAGTACAGAGGTGTCGAAATCGGATCAGCTGACCACAAAACCGAAGTGGTCGAAGCGCCTGCAGGCGCTGCAGCCTCACATTATCACCAGCTGACCGCAGATTTCGTGCGGTAGCTTCTTCTGGCCTGCTTCTGGCTTTCTGCACTACGCCAGGTCCGTGAGAGGGTGTCAGCTAATCGTCGTCGTCAGCTGTCTCCGTCCATGAGGGCAGTTCAACTCGGGCCACACAGCAGAACAACCTCGGGTCATCGCTGTTTGTCATTTTACACCAGCGGTG
Source organism: Chirona hameri (assembly GCA_036785665.1). Taxonomy (NCBI): domain Eukaryota; kingdom Metazoa; phylum Arthropoda; class Thecostraca; order Balanomorpha; family Balanidae; genus Chirona; species Chirona hameri. Next base: position 7,627 of record JAXIVJ010006964.1, read on the forward strand.
AAGATGCTATGCCTGGCCCCAGGGACGGTGTTTCCCATCGGCCTCCGTGCACGTGTAGTCCCCGGGACTAGGACGAGCATATGGTGTGTTTTTTGGGACGGACACCTGGGACCAGTCGCTCGCTCGATAGACACCCCCTCTCGGGAGTTTCCGGCCCCCGTCATGTTGGCGACGTGACGTGCCATGACGTGAGTTTGAGTTGAACGTCCCCGGCGCTGACGGGCCGGACGGCCAGCTGGGGACGTGGGGACGTGACGTGCCCATGACGTGAGTTGAGTTGAACGTCCCCGCGCTGACGGGCCGGACGGCCAGCTGTAGGACAGTGGAGACGTGACGTGCCATGACGTGAGTGAGTTGAACGTCCCCGGCGCTGACGGGCCGGACCGGCAGCTGGGGACGTGGGACGTGACGTGCCATGGACGTGAGTTGAGTTGAACGTCCCCGGCGCCTGACGGGCCGGTACAGGCGGCAGCTGGGGACGTGGGGACGTGGGGACGTGACGTGCCATGACGTGAGTGACGGTTTGAACGTCCCGGCGCTGACGGGCCGGACGCCAGCTGGGGACGTAGCGTCGTGATGTGCACCACGTGGTGTCCAGCGTGACTCCGCTGGTGACATTTCAGGGACCGAGGGGTGGGGAGGGTGTCACAGTGACTGGGGACGCAACGCAGGGTGTAGCGCCTTTTCGAATCTGCTCTCCTGGGAACTGAGTCAGCCGAATTCCGCCGGATCGTCTTATCCACGTCGCAGGAGCTGGGTTCAGACGAAACGCTGTCGTTGGCACGCTCCGTCGACTCGGCGTTTTTCGTGAGGTCACCGGCCGGTGTCTCGTGAGCTCGTGAGCTCGGGGCCGGCCACGTGACGGTGCTGTATGTCGGCCACACGCGCTGGCCAGGCAGTGCCTTTCGAGGAAAACCTGTCCAGTCGTGACTCTGGACCAACCAGCCGCGGTCTGCAATCCGGCCGCTTCACCGGAGCTGCCAGGCAGTGGATGGGCCTGTCCGAGACTTATTGCGTGATGGCCGCGCACTGGACTGGTCTCCTGTGACTCATCGGCGTAGTGTTTTTCGCCGGCATCGTGACGGGTGGTCTTTGTGAGGCCGGCCCCTCGGAGCAGTGGTGTTTTTAATTTTTCTGAGTAATTCGGAGTGGACTCTGATTAGTCACATAGAGCGGTTTGTTTGTCAAACCGCTGCTTTCCGGTCGTTTCTTTGCAGCCAAGATTTCCAAGAAATTATCCAGATCTTGATATACAAAGCGGTCCCGCTTATATTTAGATCAAAAACAACAACCGCCGATCTCTGATCCATATCTCACGAAGTGTTGAGAAAAGACTGATTGCAAGTGGATTTCAGATCCAAGAACTGTCATTCAGTTGTGAAAGCCTATCTGATTTTGCAACCCTTCACTTGCGAAGCCACGTAATCTGGGACAGCGGCGCGCGGACCACAGTTTGTTTTCATTGCGGCACCATGCGACTGCAAACTCAAGTTGGTAGCTCGCGGTCTCTTGCTCTGCTGAGACAGCTTGCTTCTCGGTGGTTAAAACCAGCTCGTTGACATCGACACTGCAGCTGCCGGCGATGGCCGGTACTCCAGTGACTGGGCGTCCTGTGGTTTGCCCTCCAACCACGGCCAATGCAGCTGGTGCGGCGGTCAGGGGTGCGGTCAGTATATGTTACCGTCCACAGAGCTGCCGCGACCTACCAGGACCACATACCTCGGCTGCAAACCTTGGCATGACTTCCTCCCGCCCTCCGCCGGTGCGGCCGTGCCACACCGCGCCGGCGCCGTTGTTGGTCTGCTCTGAATACACGGCGGCACGGCACGCCCTGCCTTGGCGGCGGCGGCGGCGGCGCGGCGCCGCGGGGTGCTCTTCCGTGAGGCTGCTGCGCGTCACCGGCCGGCCGGGAGCAACCCAGGCTGGCTTCCCCATCGTGTGGTACGGAGCTGAAACTGGTTTGTCGCTCGCTCAGTGTTGTGCTGCCAGTCATGAAATTGCGCGCACTGTTTGCGCACTGTTGCGCACACTGAATTGCGCGCGTGAATTTTGGAATTGTGGAAGTCATGCTTTTGAGTGATTTTTGGCCTCGGTGTTTTGTGTAACATGCTCATTCCATAACCCACAAAAGGAACGAATAATTAGGCTTCGGTGTATGCCACATCTGGTGTTGTCATTTTAGCTCAGCTCCCGGGTCCTCCTGCTTCCTCAACCATTTTCTTAGGGCCTTCGTGTATGCAACCTCTGGGTTGTCATTTTATCTCCAGCTCCCGGGTCCTCCTGCCTCTCCACCATTACCTTATGGCTTCGTGTATTGCACCTCTGGGTTGTCATTTTTAGCTCAGCTCCGGGTCCTCCTGCTTCTCCAACCATTACCTTAGCCTTCGTGTATGCACCTCTGGGTTTGTCATTTAGCTCAGCTCCCGGGTCCTCCTGCTTCCTCCAACATTACCTGGCCGGTGAAGTTACGCCCATGCAGCTCCCAATTAACCTTCCGAGGCGGACATTTCCGTTCAATTCCGCGTTGCACTCGCTTGGCTGCTTAGTACGTGCCACGTACTTCATGCTGGTTACTTCATAATGACGATGCGCCGGACGCCTTGTTGAGTTCGGCATCGCTGGAGCAGTTATGATGAAATGTCTCGAAGAAAATTCTAATCAACTTTCTCGTGAACTCATGTTGATTGAATTTTGCCCATTATATCGTAGTGAGTTAAATAGTTTAATCACACTTTGCAACAGCTCCGGATATTGATGCATTGTGACAGGTCAGTATCGGACCCTCCGTGACCCTATTTCTGACCTCGGAAGCTGACGAATTCTGCTGGGGCAGGCAATTTGCTTCTCACCCAAGCACACCGGCACTATCTGGGCACACCGGCAGGCTGGAGTATAGAGTGATACTGTAGGTGACCAAGTCGCCTTTGTGCTGGTCCCTGAACTGAATGCCAGTGGTGAAAGGCCACGAGTCGGACCGCCGTTTAGCCCCCCGAGGACGTGGCTATTGTGACGGTGTCAGGCGGGAGGTCCCGTCAGGCGCCAGGGTGTGGGTGTCTGTGCCGCTCTGGAGTCGTCGCTCGCGGGAGGTCCGTTAGGCGCCAGGGTGTGGGTGTCTGGCGCTCTGGAGTCGTCGCTCGCGGGAGGGACGTTAGGCGCCAGGGTGTGGGTGTCTGTGCCGCTCTGGAGTCGTCGCTCGCGGGAAGGGACGTCAGGCGCCAGGGTGTGGGTGTCTTTGCGCTCTGGAGTCGTCGCTCGCGGGAGGACGTCAGGCGCCAGGGTAGTGGGTGTCTGTGCCGCTCTGGAGTCGTCGCTCGCGGGAGTGACGTTAGGCGGCCAGGCCGTGGGTGTCTGTGGCCGCTCTGGAGTGTCTGCTCGCGGAGGGACGCAGGGCCGCCAGGGTGTGGGTGGTCTGTGCCGCTCTGGAGTCGTCGCTCGCGGGAGGTCCCGTTAGCGCCAGGATGTGGGTGTGTCTGTGCCGCTCTGGGAGTCCTGCTCGCGGGAGGGACGTCAGGCGCCAGGGTGTGGGTGCTGTGCCGCTCTGGAGTCCGTGCGCTCGCGGGAGGGACGTCAGGCGCCCAGGGTGGGGTGTCTGTGCCGCTCTGGAGTCGTCGCTCGCGGAGGGACGTCAGGCGCCAGGGTGTGGGTGTCTGTGCCGCTCTGGAGTCGTCGCTCGCGTCGCCCCGCATTGATCAGCGCCACGTCGCCTCGTCCGTCGGCCGGGGAGGGGCGTCGTTACCGGACACGTGGCCCGTCAGAGCCACTGTGACGTCACCTCCAGGGAGGGGGGGGGGGGGACTGGGGGACTCTCAGACGATCGACTGGCAGTGTGAGTCACGGACTCGGTGGAAGTTGCTGGAAAGTTTGGTAGTATTGGTGCGCTTGCCGTTTGCAGTGTAAGTTGTGTCGGCTGTTGCCTGGCAGTGTGAACTCGTAGCGTCCCCTCTGCAGTGTAAGTTGTGTCGGCTGTTGCCTGGGCAGTGTGAACTTGGTAGCGGTCCCGTCTGCAGCGGCAGTCTGTCGGACTCCGGCGTGGCGTTTGGAGACATGGGTGGCATACAAAGATACAGCCGCGGTCTGAGAACAGGCCCGGTCCCAGTGCGACCCACTATCGACAACGCTAGGCAGGCTGTGAGCCAGAAAACGGCCGTGTACGCGGACCGATGCAGATTGCAGACTCTGCACTCTGCAGTACCGCTACAGGCTGCAGGAAGTCGCTCCAATGGCGTGGATGGTGTTGAGTGGCAGGGACACGACACAGGACACAGGCCTCACGCCTCATGCCTGCTGGAGGTGTCCGGCGAGTACTGGCTCCAGCCAGTGCATGCCACTGTCATGAACTATCGATCCTGGCAATTGTCACTCCCCACCGTTAAGACACCGCTGTTTAGATTTGACACAGCAAATGAACCCTCGGCAGTGACTGAGATCGATACGAGTTGCCTATTTTTGTAGATAAGGCCTGTAATTTGGTGTGGTGCGGACGGATAATGGATCATAATCTGACGGCGTGCACACTCTGGAGTTCTTCATTCAGCGCCTGGTCAGAGTGAGGTCTATGGCAGGGGCGTCGCCACGGGATTTTTGAGTGGGGGGGGGGGGGGGGGGGGGGACGAAGTGCCGACATGAACAGTACGGTCGCGACAATGCGGAGGCAAATTAGTTTTTACATATAATTTTTACTTAGGAACGCAATTTTTAATTGTAACTACCAGCTTTATTTTTGTCCTATTTAAACTATAACAGGGTGATAGATGAAAAACGGACAACTTTTTCCGAGAATCTTCATGGCATATTGTTCAAATGACCGCTATATTCGATAGGCACTGCAGCGATTCGCTCATCGCTGTTTGGGATACATATCCTAGTTATTCGAGTTACATATAAGCTATTTCATAATTAATTATAACAAGTGGCAGCCACCTTCCGTCTGTCCGTTCGGATGTCATCCGATTGCTTAATACTCCGCGCACCTTGCAGTCAAAACCGCGCAATTTGGCATGTTAGTGGGGATGTAGGGTCGCAATATCGTAGGCAAATTTTGCGTCGATCCATGATCACAATAGACCAGCAATTCTAATTATTATTAATATGCCGTGGATATCAGAACTTATATGTGCCACCCGGCTGCCACTGGACTGGCTTTGTGCTCTCGGGAGACACTGGCTCGGTGGTCATGGTGTTCAGGGTCAGGCATTTTATAGACATGTAGGAGGTCGGTGGTGCGATACAAGGCAACGTCACTGGTGTGTTTTTCTATCTTCTTCATAAGCTCAGCGCATCTCACAAGTTTTGCATGCTGGCCGACCCGGGGTACCCGTGACTGTACCAGGAGGACGGATCGCCCGGAACCGGACTGTCGCTGGCTCGTTGTGCGATGTAGTCGTTTGTGGACGGCTGGCCGAAACCGGGATGCGTGTGAAGTAGCTCATGTACTTGGAGCTAATGGATGAAGTAGTATCCAAAACTACCTCGGTTTGCAAACTTTGAACGCATTTGGGCAGAACTTGACGAAATGGCGTGCATATTTTATTTTATATATTAGTCCGAAGCTTTGAATGGATATATTTCCTAGGTCAGGACTCGGCATAAACAGTTTGGAGTACCGTGCGGAGCGAGTCTTCCGTCAACTAGGGGGGGGGGGGGGGGAGGGGTATACGTAGGAGCGGCCCGACGTAGCCATGGTTTTGAGAAGCTTATTTCTTTGCAGGCTATTCAGGCGAGTTACTGAAACTTGCACAACAAAGCGTCCATGTCATAAAACTATCTGTAGCCTTTTCATAGAGGTCTATTAGAACTTTTGTATGTGTAGATTGTAGGTTTGTAGTTGTAGTTGTACAAATATGTTTCATAAGCAAAAAACTACAATTTACAATCACAAACAACAAATCTACAAACTACGCATACTAATGTACAAATCCCGGCCCAAAATGCTGATGTGTTTCATAAAGAGCAGCTGATTTCCTAACAACGGACCATTTGTAGAATTTATCAGGCAAACTACACTGCAATCTACCATGCCTTCAATGTGAGAAAACTGCATCCTGGAGCGGAGGAACACCTGCCGGCGTTCTTTCAGCAAGCACAAAGTGAGCTAAACAACAAATTAAGGGTGCACTTGTGCTAACCGTCGCTCCGCTGGGCGATTACTGGTGTCAAGTGGTGGTGCAAGTCAGTGATAGGCAATTAGGGATTGATAACCGTACTACCCGTGACACCTGTCGTACCTATAATACGGTTTTGTACCCGTCATACACCCGAAGTACCCGTCAAAAACCTAGCGTGCCCGACATACACCCGTAGTACCCGTCGTGCCCCTGTGGAACACGTGATAACACCCCCGTTATAGCCGGCATCACCAGTATCCTGTGGAACACTACCGACACCCGTTATACATCCGTTAAACCCGTGAAACTCCACCCGGCTTAGAGTCGTATATGTTCATTGATATATGCCGTACCTTATGTCGATGACCTTCGTTTCGCAGTGATTCCGTGGTGCTTCTAATTGGTTTGTGGCCAGTGGTGGGAACTTTATGAAATCGGTTGGGGGGCCCAACGGACCGAAAGTTCAAGTGGACTTACTAAATGTCCAATACTATATGTATATATATGTACAATCTATATGTATAGTGTATATGTATATGTATATAGAGTGTATAATTATTAAATAATATACTTATTATAAAACGAATCAATATTACAATTATGAAAACCCTTTTCCGTCAATACGGGAAAAAAAACCCATTTTTTTTCTCCAATTTCTTCTTTTCTGCCTATTAATCGACATATTACTAGTTAACTGAAATTGATAGGCAAACACTGACAAGGACAGCAACACAATTTTCGAAGCCGTTACATGTTAAATATCGCCATCGGTGGCCAATTTCAAATGCATCCTGAAAAAACACGTTCCTCATCATAATTGTCACATGCAGCCTGGAGTCGACAATAATTACTGACTCCAACTCCGGCAATAATCACTACTCCAATAGACTCAGATACCGAGTCCGAGTCTGCAAGACTGCTTCGACCGACATGGCTCTCTCAGTCCGTTTAACCCGCGCACTGCAGGGGCTTCGCGCCGAACACGACCGCAGTGATTTCCGGCCACCCCCTGAGATCTCAAAAACTACGCCTACGTAGCGAGAAAGCAGAAAACGGAATTTGATAGCTGATACATTTTCTATCGAAAGTATTTCAGTGTGTTGTTTTAGGTCAGGTCACAAATTGAGGTCACCAGAGGTCATCAATGGTCAAATTTTCCAGTTTTTTCTCTCTCTGTTTTAGGACATCGCTCCAGAATTCCCATATATCTCAAAAACTATGATAGTTAGAAACAACCCAAAAAAGCAAACGCCAGGCCAGTGAAATTTGCAATCGCAGAAGTGTCCTCAAATTTGACCTCGGGTCAATATTTGAGGCTCCAGAGTTCAAAAAAGAAAAAAATGAGAGGTTTTTTTATGCTAAATCGTTTTTCGCTATTCACTTTTTACGTAATAAAGAACGTAAAACTGTTTACGCCCATTGTGTTTATCTTGTCAAGGCACTTTTGAATGGATGTACATGGTGACCTTGTTAAGTTAACTTAAAAATTTGACCTCAGGTCAAGGTCAAGTTGTGACCCAAGTATGCATGTTCATTAAGAAGACGGTCTCGACGAGACAAACACATTGATGTCTGTTTCACTCCTCTATCTTCATATGTCGGGAGTTATTGCCAAAAAAGTGATGGTGACCTCGCATGACCTCAAATGGACCCAATATGGGTCACTGAACAAAACTTACACTTTGGATCATCAAGAATACCTATAATAACATGATACAGAAGTAATTGGACTAATATCATGCATATCCCATTAGCATTTGTATATTTCCCCATTGGACTTATTATGGCGAGGCTTCGAATTTGACCTGACCTTAGGTCACCGAATTTAAAGTTCCGAGATATCGAATTATAAGTACTTATGCCCTCATGACATCCTGTAAGTTTCAAACTGATCGGTGAAAAACTCTGCTTTGGCACAACTGCAAACATTTTTGGAGGTGGGGTCACTTGACCTGGTCTGGTGACCTGACCTGAGATGACCCGAGGTTATTTGTTCTTTAAAGTAGTGCGCAATTGATGTCTGACAGGTGGTGCGAAACCCCGGCGGCGCTGCGCGCGCCGTTTTTTCTCTATCTTTGAAAAACCTGAGGGGGGGGGGAATCAACCCCCCTGCAGTGCGCGGGTTAAGGGCTCTCCAGAATGACCGAGAGCTTTCTTAGACTTGCACAGGGCCCTCTTAGGTCTGACAATGGCCCTCTTAGACAAACGTAAGGCCCTCTCAGATCAGACGGTGGTCATCTCTGGTCGACCGATAATCCTCTCAAAGAAGCGGAGTGTCCTCTCTTAGGGACTTAAGGCTCTCTTAGGCCTGAAACGCCCCCCCCCCCACCACACCCCCCCCCCCCCCCCCCTGGACGATTAAGGGTCCCTTTCAAACTGGTAAACAGATCTCTCAGACAGGCACAGGGCCCTCTCAGGCTTGACAAAGGTAATTTCAGAACGACAAGGACCACCTAGGCTCTAAGGCCTGGAAGGTACTGTCTCAAACCAACTGAGGCTCAGACCGCCGGGTTCTTTCCGGTCTAGACAATGGCCCCTCTAAGACCAGCCTGGTGCCCGCTCACTCCTGGCAAGGCCCAAGAGCCACTCGAGCCGACCGATGGTCCCCTCAGGGTCGACTTAGTTCTCCTTCAGGCCAACCAAGGGCCCCTTCAAGCCGGCCAAGGGCCTCTCAACTCGACCGAGAGCCCTCTAAGGCCGACAGAAGAGCCCCACAGGCACACTAGGAACCCCTATAGGCCGACCGAGGGCCACTCAGGCAGACTAAGGGCCCCCAGGCCAACCGAAGACCTCCTCAAGCTGACCGATAGGCCCCTCAGGTCGACAAATCACCTAAAACTGACCGAAGGCACCTTAGGCCGAAAAGGGGTCTTCTCAAGTCGACTAAGCCAACTGAGGGCCCTTCCAAGGCGACCGAGAGCCCCTAAAGCCGTCAGAGGACCCCTCAGGCAGATGATGACCCCTCAGGCCGACCAAGGACCCCTCAGACCGAAAAGCCCCTTCAAGCTGACTGAGATCCCCTCAGACCAAACGAGATCCACTCAGGACGATCGAGGGGTTCCACAGGCAAACAGAGGGCCCCCCTCAAGCTGACCGAGGGCCCCTCAGACCAAGCGAGGGTCCTCAGGCCCACTCAGGGTCCCCTCACGCGGACCGAGGTCTCCTCAGGCATACCGAGGGCCACTCAAGACCGACTGAGGTCCCCTCACACCGACAAAGGGTCCCTCAGGCCGACAAAGAGCCCTTCAGGCCGAACTAAAAGCTCATCAGGCCAACCAAGGGTCCCCTCAACCCGGCCGAGGTTCCCTCAAGTCGATCGAGGGCCCCTAAAGTCGACCGATGGCCCCTCAGGCCCAGAGCTTCCATCCAGGCCGACCGAGGACCCCTCCAGGCTGACAGAGGCCCCCTTAGGCCGAAGAAGAGCTCGTCAGTCCGACTGGACACCCCTCTGACTGGCCGACGAAGGGCCGGCCGGCCAAGCCGGCCGAGGTTCGATCAAGTCGACCGAGCCACCTCCCCCCCCCTAGTCGACCGAGGGCCCTCAGGCCGATCAGGCCGACTGAGGTCCCCCTCCCCCCTCAGGCCGACAGGGGAACCCTCAGGCCAAACAATGGCTCCTTAGGCCGACTGGAACCCCCACGGATGACGAATGACTCCTTCAAGTCGACGGAGTGCCACTTCAGGTCGACCGAGTTCCCCTCCAGGCCCAACGAGGCTCGCTCAGGCTGACCGAGGGCTCGTCAGGTCAACTAAGGACCCATTCAGGTCAACCTCGGTTAACCTCCTGGAAGAGACATGTACCCCTAGGCCCCCTGGCCGCGATGACCCGATGCTCTTTGATGGTACGATCCCCTCGACGTTCCTCCGCATCAAACTAGTATTTTAGCACGGATGTTAGATACTTAGATTATTGAATACCAGGGGAGCCAAAAGGCTGCATAAACTATCAGCCTTATTTCAGGCAAAAAAGAAATTTACAACAAATTATATTGAACGCCATTTAAATAGAGCACTCAGATCGCTAATTCGTCATGCTCTCCTCCGCTATTCGCTAATCTGAACGCTTGAACCTTGTATCTACAGACTGTTAGCATAAGAGAATCCATGCTACCAACTTACCTATATCATAATCGAAAGCAGTTGCAGATGGAATCACAATGCTCGTATACTTGTAAGATGGAATACTCGGGATGGTATCACATCTTGACAGTGTCCTGGCATTGTGAAATTTGGGCGGAAAATGACACCCTACTATTGTTTACTATTTTTACACTCTTTTTCCCAAGTAAGTTTTCCTCCGAATTTTCCACTCCTTATTCTAAAATGTATTGGATAATTTGAACTCTATACTGATTTATGGATGTAATGGTAGGACAAGACAGGGAAAGACAGATCAAAATTGGCATAGGTAATAACTAATTCTGGTGAGCGGGTAATTGGACACTTATCAAGCCGAATACAATGGCTTTTGGTTGAATTTTCCACTTTTTATGCTTATTTTTAGCCAAAATTTTCCATTCCGCACCTAAGCTCCAAAGCAATCCTAGGACCCTGCATCTTGATATGATGAAATACGCAAAATTCAAAACAACAATCTGTACAGATAGTCCTTGAAATTTTAGAGAGGCACACATTTTGGAAACCATTGGGGGGGGGGGGGCCCGGAGCACCATTGGGGGGGGGGGGGGGGGGGGGCTCTCAGCTCAGCATGGGGGGGGGGGGGCTCGGGTTCTCCCAAAGAGATACAAAGTTCCGCCCCTGGTTGTGGCACTGTAGTATCCGTGGTCGGATCTGATTGGCTTTCGACTGGAGTGAAGCGATGTAAAACTGGTATCCGTAAACTGTTTGTGTACGGTAAAATATTTCTTAATACTATGTCACTTTCTATGCTAGTTACAGCACAAACATTCGCCCAAAACTGCACAACCTTGACTTGACTTGACTTGATGGGTTGTAGGGGGTTGGCCTTTGTAATGGCCCCCCTATGTTGGAGTGTATCTTGGATTCCTGGTGGGCTTCCGCAAGCGCACCGCATCGAGGGGAGCTGCGGCGACTGGCACCGTGCTCACGCACCACGAGGGGGGAGGGGGGAGGGGGGAGGGGGAGGGGGGAGGGGGGGAGGGGGAGTAGGGGGGAGGGGGGAGTAGGGGAGGGGGAGGGGGGAGGGCGGGAGGGCGGGAGGGCGGGAGGGCGGGAGGGCGGGAGGGCGGGAGGGCGGGAGGGCGGGAGGGCGGGAGGGAGGGAGGGAGGGAGGGAGGGAGGGAGGGAGGGAGGGAGGGAGGGAGGGAGGGAGGGAGGAGGAGGGAGGGAGGAGGGAGGGAGGGCTCCCGGCGGGCCTGTGCAACCTAAAACTGCAACCTAAAACTGCCTGTAATTATCGTATCAAATGCGTCGGAAATGTACTAATTATACACCACTCGGTAGTATCCGTAAACTCGTTTGAAAACCTTAAAATCACGTGCATCTCGTGCTTATATCAATGTGGTACTGCAATGTAGAACTGCCGCTTTACTGTGTTAAATTCGTTCCGGAGAGACAGACAGACATACGCTTATCAAATAGTAATATAGATTAACGCCATAATATGCCCGTTTATATGCTACCGAAATTCCATTTACATTCCCTCAAGAAAAGTAAAAATATCGTCCTGATCCCTTCCATTTTTCTATTGCACTGATACTTTTACCAAATGCTTTTATGATATTGAAACCTGCAATATTTCCGAACAAAGTATGAATTTATGTCTCCAAAACTGGCGGGGGGGGGGGACAACCCCCAGCCTGACGACTGGGGGGGACGGTGTCCCCCCCCCCCTACGGCAACGCCCTTGCATGTTGGGCAGGAAAATTCGGCGCCTGGTAGGGAGAGATCCCTGGCTTTGGACCTATGTGGGGAACCTCTGTGCGCATTGCACCACTATGTTTATATATACTTGCACAATGCATATCCCGCCTCCGCATTTTGCCTCCGGGATGTGGTCCTCTGAACAATATTTTATTCATTGAATATTGATATTTGCCCGATCATGACGGAACCACAGCATAATGAGATTCGATGTCAGCATGATAGCAACCTTGATTACGTGCTTGTTCTGAATATATACATTACTCCAGTAATATAGGACCTACTCCAGAGTGGTAGGTTTTCTGCCACGGCTGGCTGGCGTCATCGAATTGGGCGTCACCTCGCTCAGCGCGCCCCGGTTCCAGAGACGCGTACGGACGCGCCTGATCGGGCAGTCATGTCGCCGCGGTAATGCGTGTAGCCGCGTCACGTGGCGTCACGTGGTGTCACGTGTCGTCACGTGGTGACACAGTTTGTGCTCCTTCTAGTGCCGAGGGAGTGGTGACGGTGAAACATTGTGTGATGTGGGCTCCGTCCGGTGCGGGTGCGTGGTCTGAACGGTGTCAGCTGGTGATGGTGAAGGTGTGCTGTGGCATTGTAAGTGATGGTAGGTACCAAGTAACATGCATGCCATTTCCCTTTCATTCATGCCGTGCTGCTTCTTGCACGTAGAATAGCGGTAGAAGAGTTATTTCCTGATTTGCCTTCTGTCTTTTATGTAGGTAAGAAAGCCGAATCTGGTTCATGCCATGCAATTCGTTGTTTTTATGTATACCAAGGCCACGTGCATGTAAAACAAAGAGAACGATTAAGTGTCATTCTCGGAATAGAAAGGACATACTTTGTTTTGGTCTTCTTGGATTACCTTGCTGAAACCTTTATCAGTTTTCTAATTACTGACGGCCAGACGTGTTGAATCCAATAAACGGTTCCCGGGTCCAAGAAAAATCTCAAGACAAGGTCCAACGGATCCAGGATCCCACTGGATCCCTGGGTTCTGGATCCCAATCAGCAGGTGCCAGGGCCTCCCTAACGTTCTTTTGGTGTCGGAGCTGATGAACTATCGCCACCACAGCGGTTTGGCCGGCATCCAAACAGCGACGACGACGAAGGCAGATGTGCGCTAATGCAGCCGCAAGATAAACAAACAATAGTGCCGACGCAGCCCGGTGGCTGCCAGCCGGCGGCGTGGAGCGGCTTCCGGGCGGCTTGGCAGCTTTGTCTGGCTCCGAGACAGCAGTGGAAGACCTGCCAGCTGCGATGGCAAACCGTGAAGCTGAGGTCTGGAGTCGCGATCCTCCGGAGACCCGAGAACACCCAGAGCAGGCAAAACTGTCCAGTACTGCTCATAAAACTACTAACTTTGGTGATATTCTCGGATTTAACTCGCCGTCATATCTGATTCGATGCAGGTGCTGCACTTTTATCACCACTAAAAACCCACCCGGGTAGTTCCTGTACCATGGGCGACTCCACGAATTGAGGCAGTCAGGCTGCCGCTGCTGCCGCCGCTGCCGCCGGCGGCGGCTGAAGCGGTGCGCGGCGGCGCGCCACGTCTGCCGCCGTGCGTCACGATCAATACGCCGCCGCGTGGTGACGTCACACGGGAGGCGGGGGTGTGCTGACGGGCGCAGGGCAGACCGCCGCCGGCCGGGCTCAGCTGACGGACGGCGGCCCACTGTTTGTGTACGGCGTCCAGCCAGAAAGCCGGCAGACTGCAGGGCGACGGATGCCAGATTGCCTGCTGCACGGACTGTGTATATACTACATATCATGCCGGGGCCGCAGTTGAACGCCCCGGGTGCAAAGTCTCGGCTCAGATTTCACATTTATATCAACAGTGTTAGAACTGGGGCTAGAGTGAGCTCCAGATGTGGAATATTTTGACACATGGTTGCACTCTCATGGGTGCTAAACGATCGTATGTAGTGAGAGCCGAGAGGTCACATAAGATCGATACATACCAACCATTACAACATACACTGTATCGACGAGCGTGAATTACACCAATTGCTGGATTTATTATCGATTCGTGTGATTGACGGCAGAGTGGACGGCAGAGTTGGCGGCTGCTCGTTGTTCCGGGAATGCCTCTGTTCGTGTGGGATTGGCCATGACCGTCCCATCTCTGTTCGTGTGAGATCGGCCATGACCGTCCCATCTCTGTTCGTGTGGGAGCGGTCATGACCGTCCCATCTCTGTTCGTGTGGGATCGGCCATGACCGTCCCATCTCTGTTCGTGTTAGATCGGCCATGACCGTCCCATCTCTGTTCGTGTGGGATCGGCCATGACCGTCCCATCTCTGTTCGTGTGGGATCGGCCATGGCCGTCCCATCTCTGTTCGTGTGGGATCGGCCATGGCCGTCCCATCACGGAGGACGCGCCGCACGGCACACCCGCTGCCACCAATGTGGGGCAGGCAATCAAGAGTCAACCGTGCGTGCCTCTCTTCTGTCAACCTCTTAATGTAGTTTTTCTTTCCCTCTTTCCCTACCCCTTCCCCATCTTTCTCGCCCACTCGCTCTTGCCTATTCTCCTTTTCACTCTGTATCCCTCTCGCGCTCGTCTGTCACCATCTGTGAACGTTGTGTGGCCGTGTTGTGTGGCGTTGGACGGCTGGCTGAGCGCCGTGTGCGCTGTGCTGTTCAGGGCGGGGCGGCCGGCCCGCGCAGCCCGCGCAGCCCGACACGGCTCGACGCTGGACGGGTCAGCTGCGGCTCGTCTGCAGCCGCCGGTCTGGGACGGGGCTAATCAGTCTGCTGATCTGCCGCCGACCGCCGGGGACGCCCCTCTGTCCGGCCCTGTCCGCCCCACTGTCCGGCCCAGAGTACTTATATCAATCCGGCCTGTCCGGCCCTGTCTAGTTTGTCCGCCCCTGTTCATAGCGAGAAACCACGACACACGGCGAAATCGGGTGGTGAGGGTGGGACGCGGCGGCGGCGGCGGCGGCGGATTAAACGGGGTCGACCCGACCGGCCGGGTATTCACATGGCTCCCGCCGTGTACACACGATCATTGTTCGGGGAGGTTGAAGGCAATGACAGCGGCGGCGGTCTGGGTGGTTACGTTTACCCGCTTCTCACTGACGCGTGAGAGCGGTTACGGAAGTGATTGTTTGTGGTCCGTGTGGTCGGCCAGCGATGAAATCACGGACGAAAGTCTTGCAATCACGTCTCGTGGCGTGTGAGGCGGTCCCACTGACCCGCTGGCTGAGCTGGGGCTGTATCAGGCCGAACCTGCCATGTAGGTCCGTCAGCTCCTGCCGCCGCCGCCGCCGCCGCCGCTGTACCGCTGCACGGGGCTACCCGCCGCCCGTCTGCAGCTGTGTACTGAGTAGGTAACCCGCTGTCGGCGCAGACCGGGCCGGCCAGCGCTGGGCCGCAGACCGGGCCGGTCAGCGCTGGGCCGCAGACCGGGCCGGGCAGCGCTGGGCCGCAGCCGGCTGTGTGGGCGGACAGGGGCCGGCCGGCCGACACGGCTGGTCGCAGCTGGTCGCAGCTGATCGCAGCCCGCTGCCGGCCAGGGGTGACCCAGTCGGGGGTCACAGCACAGGGGCGCACTCAGGGGTGCATTGCGGCGTGCTCAGGTACTGAGAGGTCACGGAAACTGGAATTTTATCAGCGAACTTACTCATGTATATGCTGACTAGTGACTACCTCAAGCTCTTGATGGTTCCTTCCACTATTTTAGAGTTTCAGACATATGCTTAAACACATCACCCTTCCTGGAAGAGGGTATTTGGCGGTTGGCCGCAAGGCGTTGGCTGTCTCCGGGTTGGCCGCAAGGCGTTGCCTGTCTCCGGGTTGGCCGCTGACGGCCGCTGTGCGCCGACTGCTGGTCACGCGCCGCTGGCCTGCGCTGCACTTCCGGCCGTGTCTCCGGCCGAGACGGCGGTGTGGCTTACCATGACGCGGCCGCCGCACAGGGAAGCGCCGGCTGTGGGAGCGGACAGTAACGGTGACCAGCGTCTGTCCTTAGGGAGCACATGGGGTATGACCCGTGCCAGCAGGTAGGTGTCTTGTGAGGGCTGGTCGTACCGCGTCACGCGTCACGCGTCACGCGTCACGCGTCACGCGTGAGGGGTCTCCTGTGACGAGGACACGTGCGTTACGTGGTGTGATTTCGCGCCTCAGGGCTCATGCTTGTTATGTCGTTGAACAATGTGTACCTTATCAGGAGGGAGCACGTACGTTGTTGGGCGTGATATCTCACACAGACGAAACATGCCAGTCGTGCTGTTTGGTCACGATTGTTGGCTGTCCTCGGCTCGGGCCGTCTGAGTCGGGCTGGTGACTGCCCCTGGCTCGAGTCGGGCTGGTGACTGTCCCTGGCTCGAGTCGGGCTGGTGACTGTCCCTGGTTCGAGTCGGGCTGGTGACTGTCCCTGGCTCGGGCCGCCTGAGTCGGGCTGGTGATTGTCCCTGGCTCGAGTCGCCTGAGTCGGGCTGGTGATTGTCCCTGGCTCGAGTCGCCTGAGTCGGGCTGGTGACTGGCCTCGGCTCGAGTCGCCTAAGTCGGGCTGGTGATTGTCCCTGGCTCGAGTCGCCTAAGTCGGGCTGGTGACTGTCCTTGGCTCGGGTCGCCTGAGCCGGGCTGGTGACTGTCCCTGGCTCGAGTCGCCTAAGTCGGGCTGGTGACTGTCCCTGGCTCGAGTCGCCTGAGTCGGGCTGGTGATTGTCCCTGGCTCGAGTCGCCTGAGTCGGGCTGGTGACTGGCCTCGGCTCGAGTCGCCTAAGTCGGGCTGGTGACTGTCCCTGGCTCGAGTCGCCTGAGTCGGGCTGGTGATTGTCCCTGGCTCGAGTCGCCTGAGTCGGGCTGGTGATTGTCCCTGGCTCGAGTCGGGCTCGTGATTGTCCCTGGCTCGGGTCGCCTGAGTCGGGCTGGTGATTGCATTGCACTGTCAGCCAACTTCTCGCTGTGTTCATGTCTGTCCATGTCTGTCCATGTCTGTCCATGTCTGTTCATGTCTGTTCATGTCTGCTCATGTCTGCTCATGTCTGCTCATGTCTGCTCATGTCTGCTCATGTCTGCTCATGTCTGCTCATGTCTGCTCATGTCTGTTCATGTCTGTTCTCTGCTCTGTTCCGGCGTTTGTCTTCCAGTTCTTTGCTCTTCACGTATTCCCTGCGGTGCGTCCCTACATTCTCTAGTGTCCTTGTGTGTGCTCTGTACCCAGTCGCTCCTGTCAATCGGCGTACATTCTCTAGTGTCCTTGTGTGTGCTCTGTACCCAGTCGCCCCTGTCAATCGGCGTACATTCTCTAGTGTCCTTGTGTGTGCTCTGTACCCAGTCGCCCCTGTCAATCGGCGTACATTCCCTAGTGTCCTTGTGTGTGCTCTGTACCCAGTCGCCCCTGTCAATCGGCGTACATTCTCTAGTGTCCTTGTGTGTGCTCTGTACCCAGTCGCTCCTGTCAATCGGCGTACATTCTCTAGTGTCCTTGTGTGTGCTCTGTACCCAGTCGCCCCTGTCAATCGGCGTACATTCTCTAGTGTCCTTGTGTGTGCTCTGTACCCAGTCGCTCCTGTCAATCGGCGTACATTCTCTAGTGTCCTTGTGTGTGCTCTGTACCCAGTCGCTCCTGTCAATCGGCGTACATTCTCTAGTGTCCTTGTGTGTGCTCTGTACCCAGTCGCCCCTGTCAATCGGCGTACATTCTCTAGTGTCCTTGTGTGTGCTCTGTACCCAGTCGCTCCCGTCAATCGGCGTACATTCTCTAGTGTCCTTGTGTGTGCTCTGTACCCAGTCGCTCCTGTCAATCGGCGTACATTCTCTAGTGTCCTTGTGTGTGCTCTGTACCCAGTCGCCCCTGTCAATCGGCGTACATTCTCTAGTGTCCTTGTGTGTGCTCTGTACCCAGTCGCCCCTGTCAATCTGCGTACATTCTCTAGTGTCCTTGTGTGTGCTCTGTACCCAGTCGCTCCTGTCAATCGGCGTACATTCTCTAGTGTCCTTGTGTGTGCTCTGTACCCAGTCGCTCCTGTCAATCGGCGTACATTCTCTAGTGTCCTTGTGTGTGCTCTGTACCCAGTCGCCCCTGTCAATCGGCGTACATTCTCTAGTGTCCTTGTGTGTGCTCTGTACCCAGTCGCCCCTGTCAATCGGCGTACATTCTCTAGTGTCCTTGTGTGTGCTCTGTACCCAGTCGCCCCTGTCAATCGGCGTACATTCTCTAGTGTCCTTGTGTGTGCTCTGTACCCAGTCGCCCCTGTCAATCGGCGTACATTCTCTAGTGTCCTTGTGTGTGCTCTGTACCCAGTCGCCCCTGTCAATCGGCGTACATTCTCTAGTGTCCTTGTGTGTGCTCTGTACCCAGTCGCTCCTGTCAATCGGCGTACATTCTCTAGTGTCCTTGTGTGTGCTCTGTACCCAGTCGCTCCTGTCAATCGGCGTACATTCTCTAGTGTCCTTGTGTGTGCTCTGTACCCAGTCGCTCCTGTCAATCGGCGTACATTCTCTAGTGTCCTTGTGTGTGCTCTGTACCCAGTCGCTCCTGTCAATCGGCGTACATTCTCTAGTGTCCTTGTGTGTGCTCTGTACCCAGTCGCCCCTGTCAATCGGCGTACATTCTCTAGTGTCCTTGTGTGTGCTCTGTACCCAGTCGCTCCTGTCAATCTGCGTACATTCTCTAGTGTCCTTGTGTGTGCTCTGTACCCAGTCGCTCCTGTCAATCGGCGTACATTCTCTAGTGTCCTTGTGTGTGCTCTGTACCCAGTTGCCCCTGTCAATCGGCGTATACCATAGCCGCTTCATCGCTCCACTGTGGCCCACTGTTGCCCACTGTGGCCCACTGTTGCCCACTGTTGCCCACGGTCCATCCATCGCCCCGCTTCACCTCGCCTCTCCTCTGTGTGCGTGATCGGACGCGGGACGGCGGGATGGGTGTGGTCAGTGGTGGCGTGGCGCCGCCCCTAGGCTGTGTGCCGGCGCCGGCGGGCCGGCCGACCCGTTACCTGGCAACTGGCACGGCACCGGCACCGGCACCGGCACCGGGCCCGGTCTGGGCTGGGCTGGGCTAGGCCGGGCTGGGCTGGGCCGCCGGGCTGGGCTGGGCCGCTGGGCCGGGCTGGGCCGGGCTGGGCCGGGCTGGGCCGCTGGTCTGGGCCGCGCTGGGCTGGGCTGGGCCGCGGGGTACGCTTACGGAGCACCACCGCCGTCGCCATCGCTGCCACCATCGCTGCCGCCGGCGCCGGCGCCGAGTCATCTGATGGGTCACGCCGGCCTGGTGTGTCGCACCTGCGACTGATGGGTCACGCCGGCCTGGTGTGTCGCACCTGCGACTGATGGGTCACGCCGGCCTGGTGTGTCGCACCTGCGACTGATGGGTCACGCCGGACTGGTGTGTCGCACCTGCGACTGATGGGTCACGCTGGCCTGGTGTGTCGCACCTGCGACTGATGGGTCACGCTGGCCTGGTGTGTCGCACCTGCGACTGATGGGTCACGCTGGCCTGGTGTGTCGCACCTGCGACTGATGTGTCACGCTGGCCTGGTGTGTCGCACCTGCGACTGATGGGTCACGCTGGCCTGGTGTGTCGCACCTGCGACTGATGGGTCACGCTGGCCTGGTGTGTCGCACCTGCGACTGATGGGTCACGCCGGCCTGGTGTGTCGCACCTGCGACTGATGGGTCACGCTGGCCTGGTGTGTCGCACCTGCGACTGATGGGTCACGCCGGACTGGTGTGTCGCACCTGCGACTGATGGGTCACGCTGGACTGGTGTGTCGCACCTGCGACTGATGGGTCACGCCGGCCTGGTGTGTCGCACCTGCGACTGATGGGTCACGCTGGACTGGTGTGTCGCACCTGCGACTGATGGGTCACGCCGGCCTGGTGTGTCGCACCTGCGACTGATGGGTCACGCTGGCCTGGTGTGTCGCACCTGCGACTGATGGGTCACGCTGGCCTGGTGTGTCGCACCTGCGACGCGCGCGGTCACCTGGCTCACCAGACTGGTGGCATTGACCTGGCGCTGGGTATTGTGTTCGCTCTGATAGCCCAGGCAGCAATCAAAAGTGATCCTAGCTGCTAGGTATCCGAGCTGCTAGGTTAGGGCTGCCAGCTGTGAGATCTGAGAGCTCAGCCTCTGACTCGGGGTCGGGGCAATACAAATTCAGTGCTGGACTGTCTCCGTGGGTCGGCACTTCTCGTACTGCTCACTGCTTGGCGTCCGACGCTGTGACGGCGGCACACGTCAAGACTCAGAGTCTTCTAATGGCGTGGCTATCTGGTGCAGACCCGATTTGGGCTCTTGTGAACGTCACTATGTACGCTAGCGCTACACGATACAGCACGTCGTCCTCTTCAGAACATATAGAGCGTGGTCGTCAAGTGACGTGTGTGAGCACGTTGGCAAACACATCGCCTGGGTCAACGTGATATCGATAATGGACTGAGTATGTCTAGCGAATTCTGTTTGAAGATGATAGCTTCCTTCTGATGGCTATTTGCCAGGATTATCAGGAGCACTTGCAGCCCACGCGGCTGCCATTGATGCGGGTGAAAGTGCGGCCCCTGGTGCAACATTAACGACTGAGCTGGTCAATACGGATTTCGTACATCCAAAGCCGGAGCTCCGCAATTAGCTAAACGACCCGTGCTTAGGTCGGACAAAGAACTTGCTCCACTCACACAGGAACGTAATGTTGTCGATTGTGTGCGCTGTGTCCAATCGTTAACGTTATAATGGTCTGGAGCACTCGACTTTTGGCATAGGAAGAATACGGTCATTATTGGACAGCGAGCAAGGAGAACAGTGTGGTTTATTCTTGCCGTCTGTTTGAATTCAGGCCGCGTATGACGCCGATGGTCTGATTGAAGTGCATGGTGGCTTCGACACCATTCATTGGATGTTGGGTTGTATCATGGATTACCTAATACCTGGATAGGAAACTTAGGCTTCCGTCGCGACATTGTTAGTCCTGCCATCTAGCGGCACTGTATTCGTCACAGGGGTTGCGAGCGGAGTTTCCCATCCAGGTATTAGGTAATCCATGGTTATATCTTCTCTCGATATTTTTAAGTCAATATTTGTGTCTGAGACCGTTTTAGCCTGGACATAGGATTTAGGGAGAGGTATGTTCCTCGCGACCCTCTACTTTCCCACGCCATTTAAAATGATCTTTAAATAGGTTATGCCAGGTGTAACTCTTTGGGACACGTGGTAAAATGAAGAAGAAAAAAATACTTAGACTTGCTGTGAGCCCACTCACTGAGACGTTCCCACGATTATACAGCTGTCACAAAGAAGCAGTTAAGTCTTCAACGTATCTTTAACGTCTCATGTACACGGTAATCTCATCTCGAGATTTGATACGAGTGACACTAAAAACTGCAAAGTCGCAGCCCCAATCACCTATGGCTGCAGGTATCGTTTGGATGGAGGCGACCCTGTGCTGCTGCCGTCGTTGTCCGGTCTCTGACACAGACGCCGCTCCATCCCAGCTGACGGCGGACAGTCTCACTGTCCGAGACTGTACCGGCGCCGGTCAGCTGATGGCGACTGCTCCCGCTCGGCCTGGCCGGCTGACTCGCTCACTGCTCCTTTTTGTCGACCCGGGAGGTCTTCACCACGGATCGCCGGCCGGTTTGGGTCACCTTCCCAGCGGGAGGCCTCCCCATCGCTCCCGGCCAGACCTCCCGCGCAGCTGGGGAGCGTACCTCGGCTCCCCGGCGCCTCCCTAGCGGCCCTCTGGCGGCTGCCAGCGGCCCTCTAGTGGCCCTCTGGCGGCCCTCTGGCGGCTCCCAGCGGCCCTCTGGCGGCCCTCTGGCGGCTCCCGGCGGCCCTCTGGCGGCCCTCTAGCGGCCCTCTGGCGGCTCCCAGCGGCCCTCTGGCGGCCCTCTGGCGGCTCCCGGCGGCTCCCGGCGGCCCTCTGGCGGCCCTTTGGCGGCTCCCAGCGGCCCTCTGGCGGCCCTCTGGTAGCTCCCGTGTAGAGACTGTTTGTTGCGGCCGCGGAGCTTGACCTCTAGTCACAGATGGGCGGAGGTCAGCCCGCAGCCGACGCTGGCTCGCCGGCGTGTCTGCGGCGTGTGAAGTGCGTTGGGACGTGCGTGGTCCCTCTCTCTGACCTCAGCGGACCCTTTCTCTGCCGCTGGTCTGCCGCTGGTCTGGCGTTGGTCTGGCGTTGGTCAGCTGCTGTTCTGGTGCTCATGCTGGTCCGATGCTGGCTTGGTGGCAAGTATCACTGGCTAGTATATGAGTGAGAGGGGCTTACTGATGACGTGTGCAGTTACTCATGAGCAGGGCTGCCGAGTCGACATAATTTTAGCAACTCTGACTCCGACTCCGACTCCGACTCCAACTCCGACTCCGACTCCGACTCCGATTCCGGCCTATATTCGTTCTCCAACTGCATGCTAGAAAGCAATATATGCAATGCCATCTATGTTATTTTTAATTATTTTTAAACTATTATCATCAGATGACGTTAAAATGAATGCCCTATCTTCATCAGGCGGAAATCTACCGCTAGATGAGTAAACTATAGGTTTCATTTTCCACTAATTTTCTTTCGAAGGGGGTGTAAAGTTAATGTCCCTAGGCCGACGATTATTCTACCGACCAAAGTAATCGCCAATTGCAAAAAGTTTACTCCGACTCCGGGCCGGAGTCGGAGTCTGTAAGATTTTAGCGACTCCGACTCCGGCCAAAACTGCCGACTCCGACCGACTCCGACTCCGACTCCGACTCCGTAGCCCCGCTCATGAGGTTTAGCGATGAGCGAGCCAGCGGGACCTCGTGAACTTAAGAATTAACACGCACTTCCTTTGAGCCCTTGTTGAGTGTTTTAACGCCGCATGTGACGAAAGCATTGTACCGGTCAATCCCCTGATGTTTGACCCTGAAAGGATTCGACGCGAACTACGCAACACTATATAAAAGTGCCTGACGTCTCTTTTCAGCCTTCTCGCTTATTTTTCCTGGCCTTTGCTTTCAAGTCGAATCCTGTCTGGGCTTTGTTGCCCTGGGATGGGTTGTGTGTGTCGTGTTATTACAGGACGGCTTGTGCCCGGGCTCTGTTGGTGCGGGTCGGATTCTGTTCGGTCTTTGTTATCGCTGGGTGGCTGGGGCCATGACTGCTGTGTGTATGGCGGTCGGTGGCCCTGCCCGGCACTGGTGGCAGTCCTGCCTCCGCCTCCGCCTCCGCCTCCGCCGCCGCCGCCGCGGGCGTCCTCCATTGTTCGGGTGCGGATGGGCCGGGCCGAGCCGGCCGGGCTGAGCTGGGATGCGGGCCCCGCAGCGGCCGGCCGCCCGGCCCAGCGCGGGTGGCCGGTCGCCAGCCTATGACCCAGTTCCCGACCCAGCGGCGGCGCGGCGCGTATGTGTCATCCGCGCCGCGACGGCCGCCGCCGGGCACGGCCGGTACTGCACATGCGCCGCGTGCGCCGCGTGCACGCGCTGCACGTGCGCCGCGTGCACGGCTGGCAGTGAGCTGCGGGAGCTGGGCGGTCGTTCCCAGCCGCCGCCGCTGGCCGGCCCGTCTCCGCCAGCCTTGGAGCCTCTATCTGACCGGAGCATTGGTTCAGGGACGCACGCAGGCACGAGGCGGCAGGAACGGGAGGGACGTCTTCACAGCCGTTGGGATGTCCTAAAGCCTCAAACCACCACCACGGGAAGGGACGTCTTCATTCACACGGGTACTGGATCCTGTTTGAATTCGGATTGGATCCATTCTGTCCTGTACCGAGTTCTCACGCGATAAATGCGGTTTAATTTGTGTCCATTGACCGTAGCACGGTGTCATGATTCATTTCAGTAACTTTCTGAAGATTTGTCGGTTGTTCATCGTATTCACTTGGACCGTATGTCCAACACGGCGGTCCATATGTGAAAACTGACTTGCAACACCATTGCGAAATATTAAACAAAAATATGCTCCCAAAACAATCTGCCTGACGAAGACTTTCCGAGGACCTCGGATTTATAGGACTTTCCGGCCGCAAGCTTTCGTCAATTTTTCCTTTGCGGATTGTTGCAGTATTGCTGCAATATTGACCGGTCGACCGCAGAGCGTCGGTCGCGTATCTCAGTCTCCCGTCTCCCATCTCCCGCTGGAACTTCGCCCCGCCCCGTCTCCCGTCTCCAGTCTCTCGTCTCCATCTCCCGTCTTGTCTCCGGTCTCCCATCTCCCATCTCCCGTCTCCCATCTCCCGTCTCCCGTCTCCCGTCCCCGTCTCCCGTCTCCCGTATCCCGTCTCCGTCTCCGTCTCTGCTGGACTCCGCCCCATCCCTCGTCTCCCAACTGCGTTGCATCACAGCTGGACCGCAGTCGGCTGACCGACCACCAGCCGTGCCGTGCCACCAGTATGATTGCCTCCGTGGCCTTCGCGGGCGCGCCGACTCGCGCAGATAGCCGGCAAGTGCACGCGACGCAGACAGACACACACACATACACACACAGACAGACGGACGACTGGCCAGCTGACTGGGCCCGCCCGCCGCCCGCTGCCGGCCGCTGCGACCCACACGGCCCACACGGCACACCGCACGACCACCTCGGTCACCGCGCTGGTCGGCCGCGAAACCGGGCCAACCGACGCGCCACGTTTAAAATCGAGAAAAAAAAAACTCTGCACCGGTGCAGGCTCGCCCGGCGCTGTGCGGATTAAGGCGAGCAGGGTAGGCCGGGAGACGCCGCGCTGTGGGTTATTCGAGCTAATTGTGGCGGTTTTGAGTGGCGGCGCGTGTGAGCGGCTCGGAAGCGAAGCTCAGCAGCGCGGGACGTCCGTTCCGCAATTGGCCTCACTAGACATGCTCCAACGGGAACGGCGACGGCCGCGTGATGCTGTAGATAACTCCCTCGGCAATTGTCGACAATTAGTGGCGCGATGGCAGCGTGGCGATGGCTGAGGCGGGGGCGGAGGCGGGGGCGGGGGCGGGGCCGGGGGGGGGGGGGGGGGTGGGCGGGGGCGGGGGCGGGGGCGGGGGCGGGGGCGGGGGCGGGGGCGGGGGCGGAGGCGGGGGCGGAAGCGGAGGCGGAGGCGGAGACGGAGACGGAGACGGGGGCGCTGCCGACAGCTGGCCGGAGAGACGCACGGCACGGCGCCGGAGCCGGCGTGTCAGCTGGGGCGCCGGGCACGCGTCATTGCCTGCCGTCACGGCCGGGAGCGGCGGCGGACCATTTGCAGGGGCGCCAGGCGGCGTGCAGTTGCCATTAGCCGAGGCGGCCAACTGAGACGGCACCCACAGCTGGTGTGCTGAGCGTACCACCCCAGTGCGAGGGGAGTCTCGGGGTGAACAGTGCTGGCTCAAGCAGCTGCTGTACTCCTATCTATGCCGAGGGGTGTCTGATAGCGAGCTGCGCTGGCACGACCACGAGCAGCTGGTGTGCTCCTGTCAGGGCCGCGTGTGAGGAGGGGTGTAACGGGGTGAGCAGCGCTGGTTCTGCCGGCGGTGGCGATGCGAGGCGGCAGCAGGTGGCGCCCAGAGACTGGGAGGAACGGCGGCGGCGGCGGCGGCGGCGGCGGCGGCGGTCGGTGGGAACTGCACTGCGGCCGGCCGGCCGGGCGCTAACCCCGTCCGCCGGCCGGTGCCGGCCGGTGCCGCCGGTGCGGCACACTTTTTGTCGGCGGCGGCGGCGGCGGCGGCGGCGGCGGCGGCGGCTTCTCGCGGGCATTATCGTGTCAGCTGAGGCTGGGCGGAGGCGGCCGCTGCTCTGCGGGTCGCCACAGATAACCGGACCGGCGCGGCGCGGCCGGGTCTGTGTGTGTGAGAGAGTGCAGATCAGGAGGAAGGGCGGATCAGGACGGGAGGGCGGGAGGGGTCGGGACACAGAGGGACACAGAGAGAAACAGATGGCTCCTGAGAGCGTCGGCGACGCTGAAATGTGACGGTCGGCAAAGATACGGACCGGCAGAACGAGATCATATATTATCGAGGGCCCAAAGGAGGCAGATGAATTTGGTGGGCGCACAGGGAGCGGCGGGCGTTGACGGAGGAGAAAGGAAGGGCGGTGATGGGTGGGTTGTGACAGGCAGAGAGAGAGAGGGAGAGGAGGGGAGCGAGGGGGAGCGGGATGCCGGGCCGGACATACCACGCCAAATGGAGCCGAGGAAGAGCTGCGTCCAGAGCCGTCCAGCAGAGGCAGCCGGCCACGGAGACTCACCACCAGTCAGTCTCACCACCACTCAGTCACCACCACCACGCAGTCTCAGACACTGGCAGATGCCGAACATCGGGCGGTGTACTGGATCACAGAGAGAGAGAGAGAGAGAGAGAGAGAGAGAGAGAGATGAGAGAGAGAGAGAGAGAGAGAGAGAGAGAGAGAGAGAGAGAGAGAGAGAGAGAGAGAGAGAGAGAGAGAGAGAGAGAGAGAGAGAGAGAGAGAGAGACAGACACGGTCCAGCGCAGGCGGACGGCGGAACGTCGCGCGCTGTCGCGCGCACCGGGCCGACTTTTGACGGGCGGTGACCGGTTGGGCGTGGCGGTGTTTTTTCCGGGTCGGCTGGTTGGTCCGGCGGGTGTCGATCCGCGCTGAATACGCAGCTAGGCGGCTTCCCACCGCGCCTGATTCATTGCGCCCGGAGAGGATAGATAAAGCACAGCTCTAAGCGGCTTCCCACCGCGCCTGATTCATTGCGCCCGGAGAGGATAGATAAAGCACAGCTCTGATATCTCTCTGTTTTGTCCGGATAGGAATGACACGCATATTGGACCATTTCGGACCCGTGACGCTGCGTCCGGCCTTGAACTAGGATATCCGGTCTGACGGTGGCGAAGATAGAAACATAGCTTGTGGTAAACACGAATACAAAACGCTGGCTGCCGATAGAAATGCCAGCATTGTGTGATGAGAAGATAGCGATGGCGATGGCATAGCTGGCGAATCTGATAACGCAGCTCTGTGAGAACCCCGAAACAAAAAGACGCCAATGCCATGCCACCGGCTGTGGGTGAGGCAGCAGCCAACTTCAAAACAACCGGCGGCGTTGCCGCCGCGTTGCCGCTGCGTTGCCGCTGCGTTGCGCTGCGTTGCCGCTGCGTTGCCGCTGCGTTACCGCTGCGTTGCCGCTGCGTTGCCGCCGCGGTGCCGCTGCGTTGCCGCTGCGTTGCCGCTGCGTTGCCGCCGCGTTGCCGCCGCGTTGCCGCCGCGTTGCCGCCGCGGTGCCGCCGCGTTGCCGGCTGCGTTGCCGCCGCGTTGCCGCTGCGTTGCCGCTGCGTTGCCGCTGCGTTGCCGCCGCGTTGCCGCTGCGGTGCCGCTGCGTTGCCGCTGCGTTGCCGCTGCGTTGCCGCTGCGTTGCCGCTGCGTTGCCGCTGCGTTGCCCGCCGCGGTGCCGCTGCGTTGCCGCTGCGTTGCATGGCCTGCCCAGGTACTGCTGACTGGAGTCGCGTGCTGCCCCGCGTGGGAGGCAGAACCTGTACTTTGTATAGCGGGGAACCCCGTCCGTTTGGTTACTGTCACTGCGGACTGGTAGCTTCATGAGCTGGCCCCGCCCCGTCCCGTCCTTTCTAGAAGGAGAAGTGCACCCGGCCGCGGATTTACCCCTTTACTACTTTCTTCGTTTCTTCCTGCCTCCCTGTCACATGATACATCAGAAATAGCGCTCAGCTGTCAGCTAATTTGATGCAAGAACCCCACTCTATGGATGGATCCCTGCCAAATACGGCTGCCACCACCCTGCCATCTGGCGGTGACCGATGGAACTTCGACTTATTTCTCGTCGAACGTCATGCATCCATTTTTGACTCCAACCGAGACAACCGAGTGGACAGGGAAGCAGGCTCGCAGTCAGATATGCCTGCCTGTCCCTCTGTGAGAGAGCGTGCGTCACAGCGGCACTTTTTAAAGGGATTACACGGGTTTCCGTCCTGAAAGGAAATGCACTCTTTTGCAGTTGTATGACCTTTAAACACATTTAAGACATAACAGGGACCTCAATGCTCATTTAGTCCATTATTTCAGCAATTATCAGCGTTAAAACTTTGGCGTTTTTCGATACTTGTATCAGATAACGAGTACTTGATCGGCATTACTGTCCACAACTTTTTGGTGGTGGCGTATGAATTTTGGCATGCAAATTCATGACATCGAATTTTATGGGAAAAACTAGGTAAACTAAAACTAGGTAACTGTCGTTGGAACAAAACATTTATTTGTTAAATATTGCATATTTTACCGGAAATATGTCATACGTGAGGTGTTTTTATTAGCATAAAATAGACGACTGGCTCTGCCTCAACCGGTCCTGCAGAAAGTACGCGGTGACATCACCGCGCACTTTAAAATGTCCTTACGTGCAGAAGAGGTAATTTCCAGAAAAATGTGCCTATACCGTGGGTCTTCTACCACCTTTATAAGTACGTTTGTAACTCAATTATTCTGAGAAAAACCCGTATAATCCCTTTAAGTGTCCCGTCTGCGCACCGGAGCTGGGCGTGGCGTCGGTCAGCGTCTTTATCGTGACCGCACTGCCCTTGAAAACGACCGATTGCGCGAGAATCCGCAGCCGTTGAGTCGGCTGTGACTCTCAGACGGTTCGTGTCGCGTCAGATGAGGTCCGGCCGTTACCGGCCGGTTCCCACGGTCATTTTCCACGGCGGCCGAGACCGTGATCGGACGAATTACGGACGGCGCCGCTCAGACCGCGGCTCGTCTGATTCCAGTCGCAGCGTATTGCCGGTAACGGCCGCTGTGTATTGACGGCGTCGGTCAGAACGCGGCTCGTTTGATTCCAGTCGCCGCCGTCAATTGCCGGTAACGGCCGCTGTGTATTGACGGCGTCGGTCAGAACGCGGCTCGTTTGATTCCAGTCGCCGCCGTCAATTGCCGGTAACGGCCGCTGTGTATTGACGGCGTCGGTCAGACCGCGGCTCGTCTGATTCCAGTCGCCGCCGTCAATTGCCGGTAACGGCCGCTGTGTATTGACGGCGTCGGTCAGAACGCGGCTCGTCTGATTCCAGTCGCCGCCGTCAATTGCCGGTAACGGCCGCTGTGTATTGACGGCGTCGGTCAGACCGCGGCTCGTCTGATTCCAGTCTCGCAGCGTATTGCCGGTAACGGCCGCTGTGTATTGACGGCGTCGGTCAGAACGCGGCTCGTCTGATTCCAGTCGCCGCCGTCAATTGCCGGTAACGGCCGCTGTGTTCCGATGCGGTGGTTGTGGCCGGTGCGATGTGACCAGAAGCGGCGGCACAGGACGGCCGGCGCCGGGCCGCTGTGTTCCGATGCTGTGGTTGCGGCCGGTGCGATGTGACCAGAAGCGGCGGCACAGGACGGCCGGCGCCGGGCCGCTGTGTTCCGATGCGGTGGTTGCGGCCGGTGCGATGTGACCAGAAGCGGCGGCACAGGACGGCCGGCGCCGGGCCGCTGTGTTCCGATGCGGTGGTTGCGGCCGGTGCGATGTGACCAGAAGCGGCGGCACAGGACGGCCGGCGCCGGGCCGTGTGGGCCGTGGGACGGAACCGGGAGCGGGTTTTCCGTCCCGACCAGGCTGCAGTGCCGCTACGTGGAACGCGCTGCAGCTTGTAGTCTCGGCGGAGCTTGTAGTCTCCGTCTGCGGACTGCCGGCTGCTGCTGCTGAGTGATGTTTTCCTCCGGCGCGGCCACGTGGCGACGCTGAGACGTCAGAGGCGTGACATCGCTTCCTTGCAGCGGCCTGTGACGGGACCGTGTCAGCCGCGCCGCGCGGTCGCACGAGACGCTGTCCTGCGCCTCGCCGCCTCGCACGCCTCCTCGCACGCCGCCTCGCACGCCGCCTCGCACGCCTCCTCGCACGCCGCCTCGCACGCCGCCTCGCACGCCGCCTCGCACGCCGCCCGGCCGGCCGGCCGGCTCGGTCGGTCGGTCGGTCGGTCGGTCGGTCGGTCGGTCGGTCGGTCGGTCGGTCGGTCGGTCGGTCGGTCGGTCGGTCGGTCGGTCGGTCGGTCGGTCGGTCGGTCGGTCGGTCGGTCGGTCGGTCGGTCGGTCGGTCGGTCGGTCGGTCGGTCGGTCGGTCGGTCGGTCGGTCGGTCGGTCGGTCGGTCGGTCGGTCGGTCGGTCGGTCGGTCGGTCGGTCGGTCGGTCGGTCGGTCGGTCGGTCGGTCGGTCGGTCGGTCGGTCGGTCGGTCGGTCGGTCGGTCGGTCGGTCGGTCGGTCGGTCGGTCGGTCGGTCGGTCGGTCGGTCGGTCGGTCGTTCGTGTCGGCCGTGCTGGCCCGGCCGGCCGTGCTGGTCGGCCGTGCTGGCCCGGCCAGTCCGTGTGTCTCGCATGACTCATGGCTGACTGGGAACTCAGCGGAAAGTCGCGATCGCGGTGTTTCAGCGGTCTAGGTGAGCACGTTGTGCTGAGCTGGGTATTCACCGGCACACAGCTTTGTCTCTGAATCACGCACTCTCCACTACCGTCGATCACAGAGCTTAAGCCATAACATTGTTCCACACTGTGCCAACGCCGTACTTCGGGGACCCTGCTGGACTGCCGGTGACGCGAATGGCGGACACGTTGCTTTCCTGTCAACAATAGGTTACGCTGGCCGCCTACTGCCGCCTACTGCCGCCTACTGCCGCCTGTGTCGCCGCTGCCAGACGCGGCGGAGCAGAAACGGGCGAAACTGGCCTCCGGTCACGACCGTCAGGCCTCGGATCTCTGCTGTCACGACACGACGGAACGGCCGAAAACAGGCCGAAGGTCGGCCCAACTGGTCACCGGCTGGTCACAGGCTGGTCACAGGCTGGTCACAGGCTGGTCAGTGGGTGGGGCTACGGCCTGGATACTGCCTGGTGATAAGACTGGTCAGTGGGTGGTTACTGGCTGGCTACTGCCTGGTCACAGGCTGGTCAGTGGGTGGCTACTGGCTGGTTACTGCCTGGTGATTGACTGGTCAGTGGGTGGTTACTGGCTGGCTACTGGCTGGTGATAGACTGGTCAGTGGTGTTTACTGGCTGGCTACTGTCTGGTTACTGCCTGATGATAGGCTGGTGATAGGCTGGTCACTGGCTGGTCAAATGGTCACCCGGGTTTGCAGACCCGCTGATCCTGGCGAACACGGGATGTAAACCATACACGGCCGTCTGCTACTGCCAACATTGTTGCCGTCCTCTGCAGCGCGGACCCGGAACAGTCGCATGCCACCCCACCGTGCCACGGATGGCACAGGAACACAGCGCGATCGTTGACCAGCCATAGCCGTGCCAATGTGTTCGGTAGCTGTGTGCATGGGTGGAACTTTATATACTTTCGGGGTTGTAGCTACAACTGCATCCTCAAAAATTACCTAACATTGCCAGTAAATGCATAATTAAATAAATACTGCAAGCGGTACGCAAAATCCCCAAAGGATTTTTTCAATAACAATAATAACCAGTAAGGCGCCGTAGTTGGCGATGAACGAGCGAGCGCGAATGAAATGTATGGTGAGGTTGGTATGCGCACGCATAAGGGTGCTGCTTTCCTAGTAGGTACTGTTGCCTGACACCACACCAAATTTCAACTCGATCGGGCAAGTAGTTTCTGAGATACAAGAAGGGGCGCGCACTTGCGCACGTGCAGAGGTACCCCACCCCTGACTTGTGGGAAAGTGGCGGCTGAGAGGTCCCTAACCAGTTAACCACAATCCAAATTTGAACACAATCGGCTCAGCCGTTCCTGATATATATAATAGAGGTGTGCACGTGCGCACGTGCAGAGGCACCCCACCCCTGACTTGTGGGAAGGTTGCGGCTGAGGGGTCCCTAAACAGTAACCACACACCAAATTTGCACACAATCGGCCCAGCCGTTGCGGAGCTTTTGCGAGAAAGCACTTTTCAACACTCCTCATGCGGCACGCGGCACGCGCAGTGATAGTCACCCACGTTAATCGACACTGGTATCAAACAAGGGTATAGGATGGATGAGGCTACACAGCAAAGAAGTCCGCGTGTCAATCGGACGTGCGGTTGCAGAGATATGAGCTCAAAAGCGTCGCCACGGGCCGGGTCCGGCAGCTCATATTCCGATTTTTCCCCTTCTTCACGGAAGGACGAGCGAGCTCGAAGCGCTCGCACGTAATCACCGATGTATTGATGGCTCTCATATGGCTCATATGCAGACTTGTCAATGATTCATATTTGTCATGAATCGATTCACAGTGATTCACGGACCATAATGAATGATTCAATCATGATTCAATCACTCAACATTACCATAATGAATGATTCAATCATGATTCAATCACTCAACATTACCATAATGAATGATTCAATCACTCAACATTACCATAATGAATGATTCAATCTTGATTCAATCACTCAACATTAAAGGGAAGTGTCGACTCCTTTGTCTAACTCCTTTGATTTTTAATGTGCGACTCTAAGATTTTATGAGCGTGATAAGGAGGTCATGCTCTACCTGTGTGCCAATTTTCATGCACATCAGAATAGTCTGCTGTTTGACCTTAAACATATGACCTGCTCTAAATCCTTTGATTTTGAATGTGCGACTCTAATATTTTACCAGAATGATCACTAGGTCGTTATCTATCTGTGTACCAATTTTGAAGCCAATCCAAATAGTCCGCGAATGTATTTCCGAATGTGAATGTGAATGTGAGCCAATTGGACACGCGTGTTGTTTATTTTGATTATAAAATTATATTTATAATATTTATTATAATTGCAAATTCCAAGTTCCAAAAGCATTAATGACTACGTTTCACTTTTTTAAGCGAATAAAACATATATTTTGATTTTGCATTAGGTATTATTTTTTATAAAGCATGATGTGGAATAAAGCGGCGCCGATGCGACAGTGATATTTGGGACATGCGGAGGTCATGCAAATGTTTGTTTATGATTTAGTTTTTGATATGGTATAGCCTAGAAATTAGGAAAAGGTGGGTACCTTTTGATAATTTTTCGTGTGAAAAAGGTGTGCGTGTACTGTGGTTTATGAACCAAAGTATGAGTTAGTTACCTTTTCTAAGGATTTAGGTACCTACCCCTAACCCTACCAGTTCCAAGGTATTCACCTAGTTAGGGCTGATTGAACAGTGGCTTTGTGCCCACTGGAGTTGGACACAAAGCCTCGCTTTCTTTACGCATAGATGAATTACAGGCTACAGCTCAGGACACAGAGCTCATATAATTGGTCATTAAGTGCCTGGTTTGTCCACAGGGCACATATTAATGCTGGGCCGTTGGCAGGCACGTAGCCAGGATTTCGTCCAGGGAGGAGCGGCTCCTCGAAAGGGCCCCTTCCCGAGCGTTTGAAGGGCCCCTTCCCAAGCGTTGAAAGCCCCCCCCCCCAAAAAAAAACGCATGAAAAGGCACGTTACAAGGCTGGAAATGCAGTATGGCAGGTATGACATGGGCCATACCAACGTTTAGGAGCTGGAGTTAGCAAACTACCACATCAACTTTGGAACCAGCGACACGAATTTTGAATCAGCTATACTAACTTGGAATATTTTTGTTAAGCTGAAGACCTGGAACTTTTAAACAAATTGCTCCGCGGAGCGGCGCGAAATTTTTTAGTTTTATGCCCTGGGTTGCTTTCTCATCAATGCGTCGCATTGCGTATGGTGCGGACCTCTAAAATTACTATATTGTGCGTTTAAAAGTGCGGGGAAAATGTGCTAAAGTGAACTATTTTGCCCAATAATATAGGAAAGTAGCAACTTAACACATAAATGCGCCGAGAAACTGACCGATTTTTTTTCCTAACCCGCATATAATTGAATTTGTAATTCAATTGCGCCGCGGAGCGGCGCGAATTTTTTTAGTGCTATTCCCTGTACAACTGTATTCCTACTGTTGAAAGGCCCAGGGTCCCTTCAGATCGTCTAGGGACCCCTCTGACCTTTTCTACGCCCTTCCGACCTGTTCAGGGACTCATCTGGGATCCGCGAAGCGAAAAGACATGATGTGGGGTGGGTGATATATATAATACAAAGAGGGCTTACTCTAGGAAAAAATACAATCGGATCTGTCGGGTATATTTGTAGCACCCTGACGAAGGGTGTTACAATATACGCGAAAGTTCCGCTTTTAATATTTTGTATTGTGGAGTAAGTCCTCTTTGTATTTAATCTTCATCTGGGATATCTACGTGCTTTGACCCTTCCGGTCTCACCAGGGACTCCTCTGACCTTCCAAGAAGCCCCCCTTGTGTGTCAAGGGGCCCATTCGGCCTGTTCAGAGGTCCTTCCGACCTGGCCAGGGACTGCACTGGCTGCTTTGCCGCCCTGCCGACATGCTCAGGGGCAGGAGCGACGGATTGCAGGGCGCAGGGTACCCAAAATCCCCCCTCAAAAGCAAATCCTGGGGAGGGGAAGGGGCATATTGCCCCCAGATTGAGCAGGCTAAAATATGCGGGGGGGGGGGCAAAACTACCCTTTGCCCCCCAGGATTTTCGACTTGGGGGAATTTTGGGTACCCTGCCCCCCGCAATCCGCCGCCCCTGTTCAGGGGCCCCTCCGACCTGCGCAGGGGCCCCTCCAGTCTGGCTAGGAACTCATCCGGCATGTTCAAGAGGCCTTCCGACCGGCCCAGAGACTCTTTCGGTCTAGCCAGGGGCCCCTCTGACTTGCCCAGGAGCCCCTCCGATCGGCCCAGCGACTCTTCTGGTCGGCCTGCGCTTGCTGCTTTGTCACCCTGCCGACATGCTCAAGGGTCCCTCCGACCCGCCCTGGAGCCCCTCCGTGCTGGCCAGGGGCCACTTCGGCATGTTCAGGGGCCCTTCTCACCCGCCCAGGGGTCCTTTTCAGGGGCCCCTCCGATCTGCGCAGGGGCCCTTTTAACTTTCCAGGGGTGCTCTGGTCTCTCCAGGGGCCCTTTAACCTTCTAAGGGGCCCTTCCGACCTAGCAAGGGACTGTACTGGCTGCTTTGTCGCCTTGCGACATGCTCCGAGGGCCCTCCGACCTGCACTGGGGCCCCTCCGTGCTGGCTAGGGGCTCATTCGGCATGTCCAGGGGCCCTTCTGACCCACCTAGGTGCCCTTTCGGTCTGGCCAGAGCCCCTCTGACCTGCACAGGGGCCCTTTTTAACTTCCCAGGGGCCTTCTGGTCTGTCCAGGGGCCCTCCAACCTGCTCAGGAGCCCTTATGACCTGGCAAAGGTCTGCGCTGGCCGCTTTGTCGCCCTGTCGACATGCTCAGGGGCCTCTCAACCTGCCCAGGGGCCCCTCTGTACTGGCTAGGGGCCCATTCGACGTGTTCAGGGGGCCCATTCGACGTACTCAGGGGGCCCTCTGACCCGCTCAGGGGCCCTTTCGGTCTGGCCAGGGGCCCCTCTGACATGCACAGGGATCTTTTGAACGTCCAAGGGGCCCTCTAGTCTTTCAGAGAGGGCCCTGGTGACCCTAAAGGGCCTCTGAAGTCTTCTAAACTCTCTAAAGACCACGCTTCGTGTAGTAAAGAGCCTATGATACCGCGCTTCGCGGTATCATAGGCCCCTGGAGGCCAGGAGGGCCCTTTTCGGCGCGCTGCGCGCGCCGAAAAGGGCCCTCCTGGCCTCCAGGGGAGGGCGGCCGCCCCCGCCGCCCTCCCCTTGGCTACGTGCCTGGCCGCTGGCATATTTTGTGGACAGTTTATGCTGTTTGACCAAAAAAGAATGATTCTTTGAGCAATTAATGATTCAATCAGCCTATTTTATCTGTATGAATGATTCAATCAGTGACTCACAACAGGTTTGCGCATGAGGTGAATCGATTCATGAGTCATTCATTTGAAATAAGAATGATTCAATCAAAAGTAGTCTATTCGCATTGAATCATTGACAAGTCTGCTCATATGACGTCCTGTTGTTATCCCGCCTTTACCGGAGGGTGATTACCGGTTTGATTGATAATCAGTAATTTGATCATATGGCTCATATGACGTCCTGGTGTTATCCCGCCTTTACCGGAGGGTGATTACCGGTTTGATTGATAATCAGTAATTTGATCATATGGCTCATATGACGTCCTGGTGTTATCCCGCCTTTACCGGAGGGCGATTCCCGGTTTGATTGATAATCAGTAATTTGATCATATGGCTCATATGACGTCCTGGTGTTATCCCGCCTTTACCGGAGGGTGATTACCGGTTTGATTGATAATCAGTAATTTGATCCATAGCTTCGTTTCAAAGGCAGTAAGTGTGTACTAACGTGCATTGTTCTTTGGAATGTGAGATGCAAGGTAGAACTGTATAGAGGTATATGGTTTTATTAACACGTGCCCTGGAAGGCCTCTGCAAACTACACGCACTGGAGGAGGGGGGAGGGAGGAGGGAGGAGGGAGGAGGGAGGAGGGAGGAGGGAGGAGGGAGGAGGGAGGAGGGAGGAGGGAGGAGGGAGGAGGGAGGAGGGAGGAGGGAGGAGGGAGGAGGGAGGAGGGAGGAGGGAGGAGGGAGGAGGGAGGAGGGAGGAGGGAGGAGGGAGGAGGGAGGAGGGAGGAGGGAGGAGGGAGGAGGGAGGAGGGAGGAGGGAGGAGGGAGGAGGGAGGAGGGGGAGGGAGAGGGAGAGGGAGAGGGAGAGGGAGAGGGAGAGGGAGAGGGAGAGGGAGAGGGAGGAGGGAGAGGGGAGAGGGAGATAATGGCCCGAATTTAAATACAATAACGAAAATTGTAGGGTGGTGAGGTTCTGTGGAGAATCTGTTTTGTGAAAATTCCATGACCCTAGCCTAGGTTAATATCTCCAAGGTCAAATGAGGTCAAATATGCTAAAATTGGATTGTTATGCGCTCCTTGGCTTGACATTGTTATGGAACGCAGTGATTGCGTGTATATGTGTAACATATATACCCCAAAATGGGCTTAAATGATTTGATGGAAAGTCTAATGATACAATAGGGATGATAGACGTTGCATTTGACTGTTTGTGAAAATCAAACAGATAATAAAACCGATGTTAATTCTAGTGTTTAACTCTTCCATTTTTCACATTTTTCGTGTTTTATTTTTCTTGAGTCGCTTTTACTCCCCCCCCCCTCCCCCCGGTCGCCGACTCAATTACAACCCCAACGAAAAACAAAAAGTTCCGCCTCTGGCTGTGTGCTAGACTTGCTGACATGGACTGATATACATTTTGACATAGACAATTGACATGGACGCAGACAGATGACTGATCGGTAAAACCATAGACTCGACCAAGTGACGTCCAGTCGTTACGACACGGGACACAGGCAGCCTGGTTAAGCGGTCGTGTCCAGGGCTATTAACTTGGCTACGTCCGCCCTCACCGCCGGCTATCGCCGTCCGAGGCGTCTGCCATCGTCATCTGCCGTCTGCCATCGTCGTCTGCCGTCTGCCATTGTCGTCTGCCGTCTGCCATCGTCGTCTGCCGTCTGCCATCGTCGTCTGCCGTCTGCCATCGTCGTCTGCCGTCTGCCAACTGCCATCGTCGTCTGCCGTCTGGCATCGTCGTCTGCCGTCTGCCGTCTGCCATCGTCG
This sequence comes from Chirona hameri, assembly GCA_036785665.1. Classification (NCBI taxonomy): domain Eukaryota; kingdom Metazoa; phylum Arthropoda; class Thecostraca; order Balanomorpha; family Balanidae; genus Chirona; species Chirona hameri. The sequence goes on from JAXIVJ010006964.1 coordinate 44,899, forward strand.
TCTGCCGTCTGCCATCGTCTGCCGTTTGCCATCGTCGTCTGCCGTCTGTCATCGTCGTCTGCCGTCTGCCATCGTCGTCTGCCGTCTGTCATCGTCGTCTGCCGTCTGCCATTGTCGTCTGCCGTCTGCCATCGTCGTCTGCCGTCTGCCATCGTCGTCTGCCGTTTGCCATCGTCGTCTGCTGTCTGCCATTGTCGTCTGCCGTCTGCCATTGTCGTCTGCCGTCTGCCATCGTCGTCTGCCGTCTGCCATCGTCGTCTGCCGTCTGCCATCAACCTCCTTCCGAGGCGGGCGGCTCCAAATACAGAGCGTGGCGGTGTAACGACCCGATCTGTTGTGACGTGATGATGTGTGTGACGTCTGCTCTTCCCTCCGGTCTGGTTGTAAAGACAGAGTGCTTCGGCGGCAGAGATGATATTTGCAGTCAGTCACCAAACACAACACACAGACGGCGTTACTTTACCCGGTTACTGAGTGCCAACAGAGAGTAGAGCAAGAGTCAACAGAGCAGCAAGATGTTATCGGCTCGAGGGTCGCTTCCCGACTCCGCGCACCTCCCGATTGACCCCGAGGCAGCCGCTTTTATACACGGTCCAAAGGGCAACGCATAACCAGTATACACTGGTATGAGCCGACCTCTGGCACGTGATACGCGCTCTGCCTCGCCTGGTCACGCGCTGGTCACGTGTTCACCGTGTGGGATACGCCCGACCGGGTACGCCCACCCGGAACCGTTGCGCGGCACTGCAACACTCCCTGGCTTATATCGCATCCCTACCCCAGACAGACACTTGACATTTGGTCACCCTGTCCCAACACCAAAAGCGAGGGCTCGATGACAGGCCATGCGTCACTAGCCGGGCCGGCGCACGGCCACTTGTTGAAATAACACATCTGCGTGGCGGCAGAGTGCAGCGACAAAATCATTAAAGTGATATCTGGTCTGTGAATTAGAATGATACTATAGGCGCACGAGTAGGGTGGTTTCTAAAGCGGTTGGAATCAGAGCCAGTGAATTAGGTGTTTTCAAAAAGATGCTATAAGTCGGAGCTAGAACAATGAACACATATATGAGACTGTACCGGGTGCTAACAATACCGGCTGCTACAATACCTCCCCTCCTAATAACGCAGCATTTTTGGTTGGGAAAAAAAAAATGCTCGCTTCCGTCGCCTGAAGGGCAAAGGAAGACCATAAACAGGACCGCGCGGGCGCAGCGCGGACCGATGATACCAATTAATGCTACAACCCCCCGCCATGCTACATAAACGGTGAAGCCGTACGCGAGCACTACCCCGCTACCCAGCACATATACACAAACCCAAAGCCCACCGTAAACATAACAATCCTTGACCCGGCAAGGATAACACACAGTCAGCTCTGGGCACGCGCTCGGCAGCGCGTCCACAGCAGGGCGACACGGCGCTGGGCGTCTCATGACTGACGACGCAGGCCGGTCCGAACGTCCCACACAGCACTGGGCGCGCGCTCGGCAGCGCGGCCACAGCAGGGCGACACGGCGCTGGGCGTCTCGTGACGACGCAGGCCGGTCCGAAGGGGTGTGCCTCACACCGGGGAGAAAGCAAGAGATGTCGGTCTGGTACCCGTTAGTACTGACGCGACGGATGTCGGAGTAGCGAGTGGAGCACCACCTCGTGGCGGTGATGCGTCCCCTCCGACAGGTTGCTGCCGCATGGCAGACGGCTGCACAGGGCTGGCTGTGCACTGCGAAACTTGGCCAACGTCATGATCGACAGGGCGGTACTGCGGCGGCGATGCCATGGGCGACAATTCCTGCATTTCCATGGCTGGCTCCTCTGGGCTTTCGTCGGGCGGTAACGGAGGACGGACTGGGCGGAATCGTGCTAGGGAATAATTACGGGGGTTGGGGCAGCAACAATGCTTCAGAATGAAGTACAGGCAGAACAGGGTCATCACACCAATGACGATCATGAGCAGCATGGTTTTGGAGAAACCAGATGGGCTGTCAATTGTCACTTGTTCAAGGGGTTGGGCTTCCAAATGATTGAAATAAGCGTCAGCATGCATACCATTGATGTGTAATTCAGGCAAAAGGGAAACGTTATGCGTTGTTAGGTTGTTGAGCCTTTCGGACCATTCCTTGCGCCAGATGGGTAAGGACATATTGTTGTACAGGGCATTGGACGTAAATGTAGGAAGTTCCAGGTGTGTCTCACTGGCGTAGTATGGGGGCAGGTAGAATGAGTCGCCTGACGCCGAGCATTCTGCTTCTAACGTTATAGTATCAACGGATCGAATGATGTAGACCGGATGACTCGTTTGAGTAGAGGCACAAAAGATCGTGAGCGAAAACGGGGGGCGTGAGACCAATAACCATTGACCTTTGGTCAGATAATAAGCTTTGGGGGCATTGTCGGCGGGAGTGATTTGTGGTGAACAATACTTGAGTGTTGATACAGCATCCTGACGGAAAAGTGCTGTTACACATGAAGTTGAGCCAGCTGTGGAATATGCCGGTTCATGGAGTGGGCAGAATGGTTGTCGGGCCAAGATACATGTTTCGATTTCGGATTGCTCAGGTTGTATGTAATGCCTCCGGTTCTCAGACATTAGGAGATAACGAGGTTCGTTTGGATAATAGCTGAGGGAAACATTGTGGTCATGAAGAGGTACCTGATACGGGAAGAATCGATACACATCAAAGGCGTGTATGGTATGGAGTAGAGGGATGTAGAAGAGGACGTGATAAGTGTCTATTCCTGCAATTAGTTTAGTTTTGACAACTCTGACGTATTCATTGACCTGATCAGAAGAGAATGGCAGTGCAAAGTTGGGAGGTAGGTTCTTATTGATCTTTCTGAGGAGACGGCCAAACTCGCGACGGGGAATAAGTCCCTTGTGCAAAATACCAGCTTGTGCCAGTGCGAATTTGTGCGAGATAGAGCTAAGTTCAGAATACAAATACTGGACGGCTTGTGTCAGCCTGATGATGCTGTCGGTCAGTTCGGTCACGTGAGAGAAAAGTTCGATGTTATTGCTGTTGCGACGGACCGATAAAAAGAGTTTACTGTAGGCCGTATTTAGTGAGTTCACAGCCGTAGACAAGGAGCGTAAGGCGCGGCGGTTCTGAGAAGTGGCTACTCGAGTTGAATTGAGAACTTTAAGAGTACCGTTGAATTTATGTGCCATTGCAACATCTTTATCGTTGATGAGTTTTACGTTGCGCGTTAGATGTTTGATCTCGCTTTCTGTAGCCGTTCCAAACAAATATGATAGAGCGTTTCCAATGCCATTTATCAATCCTCGTTTGGCCCGGGATGGTACCGCTGGTGCATCAGGATCGGGTAATACGCGTTTGCTGCGTCGAGCAATGGAGCGCCGATTTGGATCTGGGATCTCTGGATCCTGAGCCGTGGGAGGATACAGCAAGTCTCGGAATGTCCGCAATAAACCTTCAGTTTCACTGTTAAGGGCGGTGAGGGACGCGTCTAGTTGGTTAATGTATAGTTTCATCAATGGGGCTGCCGGGACCGTTTGAGCGGTTGCGTTAATAAACTTGCGTGATCGTAATTCTGCTACTAGGGATATGAGATCCTTACGGGACTGGGACAATAGTTGGGTCTCCGTGCGATAGGGGGCGATGTTAGTAGATATGGTGATAGCCCAGGAACTGTAGCTAGGATAGATTTTACCGACAGGGATGAAGAGATGCCCTGGATCAGTCGGGGTTTGTTCTGCGTGGAGCACCATGGCCACCACGGCGAGCCAGCCAAGGAGTGCAATCATCGCAGCCATGTTTCGTCGCCTGCAACGTAGAAATCGCACGTTAGCCGAGGCTTGGAAACAGAAGCTCTGCACAAAACAACAAAACACTCAAGACCTTTGGGTGCCAATCGGGCGAAACGTCTAGATCAGCCGAATCTGCCTTTGCAAATGATTGCCGAGTTGGAGCAATATTTGGGTCTGTTGTCCCTGTAGACAAACAGTCCATGTCATACTGGACCCTTGGTCTTTTGTCATCGTCGTTCGTCCGCTCTTGTGATATGTCACGTTGTCGTTTTGGTACGTACCTTGGTCTGTTGGGGTTGTACCTGTGACATCCAAAGGGAGCATTTGCGTCAACAAGTCCAGCGACTGGACCTTGCGACCTGAGCGAATACCGTGTATTCCTACCTTCTAAAGGAGCTGTGTCAACAGGGTCAATGACTGGACCCTGCGACCTGAGCGAATACCTCGTATTCCTCGGCTGCCTCTGTGTCAGCGGTGTCAGTTGGCCGAGCTCATCATACTCCGGTGAATATGGCGAGAAGACTGCGGGACTGGCGGTTGCTGCTGAAGGTCGTAGCGGACGGGCTTCTATTTCCTCTTCTTTCTGCTCTACACAAGCGTCTGGCTGCTCCTCAGGACAGTAGACGGGTGGTGAGTTGTTCGTCAGCTGCGTCGCGGGAACCGGCTGCGTGAATCCCTGGTACCAATCTTGGTCACTGAAGGGCAGACGGGCAGCGCGAAGCGGCTGTTGACGGACGGGCTGTTCTTCCGGCATTTTACTCACCTGGACAGGCTGGCGGATCGAATTGTAGGACCTGTCCCACACGTCATTTGCGTCCCGATGGCGAAGATTTTCTGAATGAACTATTTTCGTTTTGCCCGTGTGCATGTTTTTGATGCAGTAGTTTTCCTTTCCCAATTTAGATACGACACGGAAGTAGTTCTTCCAGTAAAGTGTCAGTTTTGTGGAGTTTCCTGGTTGTACAGAAGGATCGAAATAGAATACCAGGTCTCCCGGTTTGAAATTGGATGGAATAGCGGTGTTCGAAATGAGCGACTTGTTGTGTTCCCTTGCTTGTTGCATGTTGTTTGCTACCTGTGTGTAAGCGTTGTGTAGGTGTTCGAACATCGCGGGCACATACTCCTCTCCAGTGTAGCGGTGACGGGGCTGGAGTAGGGTATCAACTGGCAACACGGGATCTCGGCCATACATCACAAAGTATGGAGAATACTTTGTCGACTCATTCTTACTCATCCGATATGCTCCTAAACAAGGCTGTAGGATTTCCTCCCATTTTGTTTGATCTTCACTAATTTGTTTTTGAATCATCTCATTCATGCAACGGTGGAAGCGTTCAGTTTTCCCGTTTGACTGAGGGTGATAACTTGAAGTGCGGATTCGTGAAATTCCCAATTCCTTGTGAACAACGTTCAATAATGCATTGCAATATTCGGTACCTTGATCACTAATAACTAGTCTTGGGCAGCCATGACGGGGAATGAATTCATTCAGAAGAAGCTGAGCGATCGTGTTAGCAGATTTGTCTGGAATGGCATATGCTTCTGGCCATCCACTAAAATGATCAACAATAGTACACACATACTTGTTTCCTGCATCGGAAACGGGGAATGGACCACATGTATCAATGCCAACAATTTCCATTGGTGCTGAAGGCATTGGCATATCTTGCATTGGTCTTCTCTCTTTGGCTAACTTTTTGCGCTGACATGTCTCACACGACTGAACATACTGCATCACATCTTTTAGAAGGGTTGACCAATAATATGACTTGGAAATCTTGTCTGTTGTCTTTTCAATTCCTAAATGACCTCCTAAATAACCGTCATGAGCTCCTTCTAATACTATCTTTCTATACATTGGTGGAACGACAAGTTGCATGCGGGTATGGGGTCTGGTTTTGGTACCTCGTTCTAAATGATGCAAAAGACCATTTTCTGAACAATATGTTGACGCTATTTGTGGATCGGGTGTATCCTTCTGCAATTCAGTAATGATGACTTGAGTGTCATCATCTTCCCGTTGTGCCTGTTTTAGAGTTTGTTCATCAAAATCGTGATAGTCTAGTGGTTTGTTTTCTTTTTCTACTGGTTCTTCGTCAGACATGGTGACAGCGTTGTCAACAACATTGATTTGAGTTTTCTGTACTACATTGACATCTGTCATTTCACCTTGCCAGTCTAAATGCTCGTTATCATGTAAATTTCCAGCAAATGGAGTATTGTGAAGTCTAGATAGCATATCTGCGGCAACATTTTTGGGGCCTGATATGTACTCTATTTTGCAAGCATATTCTCCCAAAATGATGGCCCATCTCTGTATACGCGGATTTTTCATCTCACTTGTGAACAAATGCTTCAGCGGTTTGTGGTCTGTATAAACAGTGACGTCAGTGCCGATCAGAATCGGCCTCAGCTTCCCGAGACTATAAACAATCGCGAACGCCTCGCGCTCGATAGTAGGCCACTTCTGTTTTTGTTCCGAGAATTGATGAGAGACATACTGAATGACTCGGTCATGACCTTCGTGCTCTTGCATCAATACTGCACCCATCGCGTATTGAGAGGCATCTGTATATAGTTTGAACGGTTTGGAAATATCTGGAAATGCCAAAATGGGCGCCTGCAGCAGTGACTGCTTGAGGTACTCGAATGCGGTTTGTGCCTCATCAGTCCATTTAAAACGGGCATTTTTTCGGGTGAGGGCTGTGAGGGACTTTGCAATTTTGCTGAAATTTGGAACGTACTTCCTGTAGTAAGAAGTCATGCCGAGAAAACTGCGAACTTCGCGGATATTTTCTGGCGGCTTGAGATTTTCTATCACGGAGACTTTTTCAGTGTCAACCGAGATTCCTTTGTCAGAGATAATGTGCCCAAGGTAATTAAGCTCTTTTCTGATAAATTCACACTTCGAAATTTTGAGTTTCAGGTTTGCTTTGCGTAAGCGATCTAGCACTTCTCCGAGGTGCCTGATATGGTCGTCAAAAGTCTCACTGAACACGATAATGTCATCTACAAATGCTAGGGCAAAATGTCGGATATCGCCCAAAACGGCATTTATGCAATTTTGGAAAACCGCTGGGGCTCCCGCCAGACCAAAAGCCATACAGTTGTATTCCCAAACCCCTGCGTCTGTTCCAAAAGCGGTCTTTTCTTTGTCTTCTTCTCTGATGGGGATTTGCCAAAATCCTTGTTTTAGATCCAAACTGGTTCGAAACTTTGATTTGCCTAGCGAGTAAAATATGTCTTCTGCTGATGGAATGCTGGCAGCAGGACGGATTGTGATAGCGTTTAATTTTCGAAAGTCTACACAAAGTCTCATAGAGCCATCTTTCTTTGGGACCAAAAGTATCGGGGACATCCAGGGGGAATTGCTGCGCCTAATCACTTTAGCCTTGAGCATGTCCTGCATCTGCTCCTCTAAAATGTGACGGTATGCTAAAGGGGGGCGTCTTGGGGCCTGATATGACGGGGGATGGTCTTGCGTATTGATTCTCATTTCTGTGATATTTGTTGTGGTAAGCTCCTCGTCTTTCTGCACAAAAATATCCAAGTTGTTCTCTAAAAGTTTGATCAATGCTTCGCGATGATCGTCAGACACATGATCTAATTTGAAAGTTGACAGCACGTCTGAAGGACTGATTTCTTGTTTTGTCCCGTCTGTCGTAACAGATGAAATGTTTGGTTTTTGTTCCTCCTCTCTATATTTGGTTGCTGTGCCCAAAACTTGGCCTTTCTTGAGCCGGATATATCTACCAGTTTCGTTAACAATGGCCCAAGGGATATGCCTGTTTTTGGACAGTTTGACCAGCGCATTTGGCAGCAAAACGCCTGGTTCGTCTTCAAAACATGGGGATGAGGGGAGCTGTGAGACAACAAAATTTTCTCCTGCCGGCTTCTTCTTGGAAATGAAGCATTTGATTTGAACGTCCGAACGTGGGAAGACGTCTACGTCCTCCGCAAGTCTCACAAGGTTGATTTCTGTCTTTTCCTGACCTGACTTGGCTTTTAATGGGTACACTGAGTTGCCAATGATCAGGGTTTGAGAGTCAAAGTCCAATATAGCCTTGCGGGTTTTGAGAAAGTCAACCCCCAAAATCATGTCATGCTTGAAATCTTTCACTACAACAAAATCGTGATACATTCTGATTTTTCCAAGGGTAATGCGGATTCTGACTACTTTGGATACTTCTAGGGAATGACCAGTGGCCGAACGGAGGGTAATGTTAGTCGAATTTGAAGTTGATTTTACCAATTGGGGGTCACACAGTTTGAGAAATTCTTCGCTAACTAGAGAGAGTTGTGCACCGGTGTCGAGGAGTGTTCTGAATTGATGTGTGCCAATGTGAATGTCAATGTAGGGGCAATTTTCACTTACCTGTAGGACGAAAACTGACTGCGCTTTCTCCTCTCCCGGGTGAGGCTCTACTAGTTTTCCTGCTGCCGATGCAGGGTGTGAGGCGTCTGTGGCGCTGCCGTGCTCTCGGCAGCCGCTCGCTTACGACATGCCCGTTGTACGTGCCCAGGTATACCGCAGTAGTGACAGATGGGCCGGTGGTCCGAGGTCCAGCGATAATCCTGTGGATTAACTCTGTCAGCGCCCATTGGAGATCTGTTTGGGACGGGGTGACGCGGCGGGTTGTAGCCCTGACGGCTCTGCTGCCGAAAATGCGGTGGGGGTGTGCGACCTTGCTGGTGCTGCTGATACGGCTGGCGCTGGTACTGTTGATACGGCTGGCGCTGGTACTGCTGTGGAGGAGGGCGGTTATGCTGGTACTGTTGGTTGGCCTGCGGTTGGACCTGAAATGGCGGAGGTTGCGGTTGTGGAAGCGGCTGAGGTTGATGCTGTGTGGTGAGAACCTGACAAATATTTGCCAGCGTTTCGGTCACAGTGTCTAGTCGTTTTTCAACAGAGTCCATTTTGTCTATTGCATTGCAGTCCATGGGTTCGGGGGCGGAGGTATTGTTGTGGTACAAGGCTAAATGGTCCTTCATCTGCTGTTCGTGCATGGCATGGTTGTAGGCGTCAGTCAGGGAGGCGGGCATTTTTCTGGCAATGCTCTCCTGAAGGCGGCGGTTTCTAAGTCCATTGATAAAAGCGTTGGTCACCGTCTCAGTCACCTCTTTCTCCCTCAGTCGTTCCTGGTCGTATGCTTGGTAGGACAGGAGTCGGATTCGCTCAGCAAAATCGGAGACGGATTCATTTACATGCTGAAGGGCGTTTCGGAGCTTTTGTTTTGAGTAGGCAGCAGGATTGAGGTGGCCGTAGCGGGTGGTCACGGCGGCCTTGAGTTGAGGCCAGTTTGTCAGGTTTGGTCGGGTGTCTCGAAAGAAGTTAAGGGCTGATCCCTTAAGGAGTTGAGAGGCGGCCCACAGGGTTTGGGATTCGTCGTTTGAAACAGATGCGTAAATGTCGTCCATGTCCAGCAACCATTTGGCAAAGGCATCGGCATTTGATCCATCAAAAGTGGTTTTCTTGGCCATGAGTGTTTGTGATACAGTGAATCGGTTTCCAAGACTACGAACTGACTGAGCGATATCTATGAGCACATTTGGATCCATGGCGCTAGCGTTTGCGTTAAATTGACTTTTAAAATTGGCTATATCTGACTTTGATAAAATAGGTGTGAGGCACTTACCTGCTTCGGGCTGGCCTGTTCGGTGAGGAGACGTTTCAGTCACCAGTCGTCCTCGTTCGTCTGGGCTGCGGCTCTTGCGGGCTTCGTTGGCGTCGGCGTCGGCTTGGGAGTGGGAGCTGGGCTCCAGCTTGGTACGTTTTCAGATGGGCAGGGGACGTCACTGGGCCGGTCACAGAAGCAGAGAGGTGGTGGCTCTGACCTTGCAGCTACTGGCTGCACTGGCGATGCTGGTGACGATGGCGGCGGCCGCGTGTAGGTGCCGTCAGGTGCGTATTTTGGCACTGACCTGGGAGGCCACACCCCGTTGCAACGAAGAGGTAGTTCCTCTTCGGTCAGGGTCTTGCCGTCGGCTGAAGGACGGCGCTTGTTGATTGAGATTGAAGTGTTGGGCTCCGTGAATATCTGGCTGTTGGCGAACTTGGTGGCGAGTGGCTTATTGCAGGCTTTGTAGACTTCCAGTGGCGTAGGCAGCGGAGCTGGACGGCCAACTTGGTTGGGTGGCGAGCCAATCGGGCAGCGGACAGCGGCCTGCCGGGCGGAGAGGTATGTGTGCTCCCTCTGCGCTCCCAGGATGGCACCTGGCGTTGGCCCGAACTTGCAGCAGCGGGCTAAGCAGAGAAAACAGCTGCACCGATGAAATTCGTCTGTAGAGGTCGTCACGAGGTCACAGCCACAGCTGTGGCAATAGCCGCAGT
>JAXIVJ010006964.1:60000-63408 GCA_036785665.1 Chirona hameri
CTGCGGCCCATATCTCATCTCTGCTGGCTCACTGTGGCCCATATCTCATCTCTGCTAGCTCACTGTGGCCCATATCTCATCTCTGCTGGCTCACTGTGGCCCATATCTCATCTCTGCTGGCTCACTGCGGCCCATATCTCATCTCTGCTGGCTCACTGTGGCCCATGTCTTATGTCGGCTAGCTCACTGTGGTCCATATCTCATCTCTGCTGGCTCACTGTGGCCCATATCTCATCTCTGCTGGCTCACTGTGGCCCATATCTCATCTCGGCTAGCTCACTGTGGCCCATATCTCATCTCGGCTAGCTCACTGTGGCCCATATCTTATCTCGGTGGCGCTAGAAGAACACTGCGCGGCCTTGTCCCATGCTTGAGCGGCATGACCGGCTTGGAGTGGCGCTAGAAGAACACTGCGCGGCCTTGTCCCATGCTTGAGCGGCATGACCGGCTTGGAGTGGCGCTAGAAGAACACTGCGCGGCCTTGTCCCATGCTTGAGCGGCATGACCGGCTTGGAGTGGCGCTAGAAGAACACTGCGCGGCCTTGTCCCATGCTTGAGCGGCATGACCGGCTTGGAGTGGCGCTAGAAGAACACTGCGCGGCCTTGTCCCATGCTTGAGCGGCATGTCCGGCTTGGATGAGTTATGGCGGCGGGTGGATGAGTTATGTGCACACACACATGTATTTGAATTGCACGTAGCTTACTGTTTCCTAATCATGAGGAGTGCATAGCATAGGTGTCGATTTATATACTTTTGGGGTGGCCCTCGGCCCCCCAATGTTGAGTTCGCCCCCCCCCACCCCAATGGTACCCGCTCACCCCACCCCCCCCCCAATGTTTTTTGGCCGCTGGCGGATCCAAGAGGGGCAAAGCAGCCAAGCCTCCCAAACCGTTTGAAATTGGCAACAAATTGACACGTTCCCTATTTAAAAAGAAATTCTACGCAGCTTTTACTAAGAAAAGTTTTGTTTTAAATCAGCTCTTTATGTATAAAGATGCGAAATCCGGTGAATTTTTAACATATTCACAAGGATTGATTTTTAGAGCATTTTTCCGAAGAAATAGTTGTTTTTAACCCTCGCCCGGGTAGGGCAAAATCACTACGTGTTCGGGTAGGGGGGGGGGGGGGGGAGTTGGTATGACCCTTAGCGTTTCGCCCCTAATTGAGCTAGAGCTTCGATTAAAAGACGAGCGTGTTGCTTGTGACGAGAGGAAGCCGCTGATACCCGATGTTAAGGTATTGGGTCTGTATGTGACCTCAGAGGTCATGTCAATGACCCAAATGTCATCAAAATTGAAAATGCGTATACATTTAATTTTATCAAGCTAGAGTCGTGAATGAGCATATCATAATGCTTAATGGGTGCCAAATTCGTAATCATCGTCACAAAATGTCCTAAAAACTGCCAAATTCCAAAAAGGTCATGTCAGGTCAGTGACCGGTTGACCTGTGGAAGCGCATGACCCCAGTGGAACATATAATTATGTAAAATGGATCCCAAATTTGAAATCAGCGACACAATGTCCTAGAAACTGCCGTAGGGCAAACAAGACATAGCAGGCCATCGGAGATCAGTGACCTCGGTTGACCTCTGAAAATGTCAATCGAGGTCACAATCTCAGTGGAAACCACAACTGTCACCTGGAAACACCTGTGCATATGCTCCTGAACAACAAACACTCAAAAACTGCAGAAGGTACAAGCATCGATACTGCGGGACGCCAGTTGCGCCTGACATGACCTTGAGAAACAGGTCATAGGTCACGGGGTCATGTGGGTTAGAGCTTCAAAATTTTCAGAGTATGTGATAGTTTTTTTTTCCTCAAAAGTAGGGTATTGAAAGTTGCGTCGAAATCGGTTGGAAACTACGCGAGTTATTCCAGAAAAACCGGGGGGGGGGGGGGGCATCCCCCTACCCGGGCGAGGGTTAATTTATTTATTTAAAATGTTTTTAGGGGTCAAAAACCAAAGTTTTCACAAATCCAAGAATCTATTTTGTAGCCCTTGTCATTTGCTTTTTTTTTTGGGGGGGGGGCATTCAATACAAGTATGCCCCCTCCCCGCGGGTTCCCAATTTATCGTAAAATCGTACAAATTGTCTTTGCAGCAGTGAAAATCCAACTATGCACAGTCAAAAACCGGGAAATTTGGCGCCGCTTCGCGGCATGACACAAGTTTCGCAATTGCTTATACAAATTTGAAAACTGGGTAAATGAATTCCATTAAGTGTCTGGCAGAGGCTCTCCTTGGCGGTAATTGCTGACACTGGCGGATCCAGGGGGGGGGGGGGGGGGGCAGGGCATCAGAGGCAAATGCTCCCCCACAGGAATCTGGGAGGGGTATTTAATACCAGTATGCCCCCGCGTGTTCCCTGCACGAAAGTGAAAACACAATGGACCTGTGCCAGTGGCACCTCTAACCACCTCCAAGTTGCTCCGCAACTGTCTGTGCATTAGTATAGAACAGTTGGAAGTTGGAGCAACTTGGAGGAGGTTAGAGGTGCGACTGGAACAGGCCCAAAGGCCCAACAGGCCCATCTTAGGAGAAAACTTCATAAAAACGGAAGTTTGTTTTTCTCGAGCGATTGAATTTTAAGTTGGTATGTATCCCTTGCTTTCAATGATAGACAAAACAGCGCACCTGCTGCAATTCAAGGAGCCCCCGTGACACTTAACCCGCGCGCCGGTGGGTGGGGTTAGAATCTGCCCCCTCCCGGGTTTTCTCAATAACTTGAAAACTATGATAGATATCAACGTCAAACTTTCAGTACCTTATGCTGCATCAATTCTACGTTTTATCACCAAATTCCAATGAAATTGATGTAGTGTTTTGGGAAATAATGACGTTGACGTCATGTCATGCCATTTTTGGTGGAAAAATGATAAATGCTTAAACAATCGTAGAAAATAGTTAAGTATTTTTTTTTAAAGTTAAAGAAAGGAAATGACATTCTCTTCAAAATGGCTATCTCGGATTCGCGAAAATGTGTAAATTTTGACCCTCAAAAATAAAAACTAACTTATCTTTTTCGGAAAAAATACAAAAAATCATTTTTTGTGAATTTGAAAAGTACATTTCTTAAGCTCGAATACCAAAATAAGGTGACCGACCCAAATCCGCAGAGGAAAAAATGGGGGTACCTTTTAGCCACAAAAAGATCCCCCCACGGAGAGAGGCTGGATCCGCCAGTGATGACAGTGTCTGTAAGGACTTTGCAATGTGTGAAAGCATGGTTGGCCATGAACCATGAACTTGCGACGCAATGCTCACTTTCCCACAACCCCCTGCATTGATTGTTGAGCGTGTGCCCCTTGTCCAACTCTCTCTCTTCCTCTCTTTCCGCTTTGCAACTCCTATGCGTTTCTTTTCTTGTAACATCTTTGTCTGGGACTCTCTCTCTCTCTCTC